>BRDA01005271.1:16702-27656 GCA_036984385.1 Crenuchus spilurus
AATAAATGTTTCTTCTGTTTCTTAATTTAACACATTACGACGATAGTGTACCGGTAACTGTATTTATATCGGTACAAAAGAACGGAACGACGATGATCGATCACTGGCTACCGAGATGTGTTTAATATTTAAAAAAGTTGGACAGCTGACAGAATTAGGTTTCATTTCTTGTGCCTCTGGAGTATGTATAATTTCATTTACATCTTTATAAGTCTATATTTATGTCAATGGCCATGTGATAGCAGCATTACACAATTTAATTCTTTGTCTTCTTTGTAAATAACTTACATTTTGAAAATCTGATAATTCTTAACGATTTTACAGCCATTAGAAGTCATGCAAGCAGTAAGGTCTAGAGAAAATGTCCGTTACGACGGATGCGAAAGCCGATAGTAGCCTAACATGTCATCAAACATTTTAATACTTTGATTAATGTTAAAGAGCTTTTTATCCTCTTTGTAAAGAACTTTACATTTTGAAAATCTGACAATTATTAGCGAAGTTAGAGCTTTGAGAAGGCAGCAGTGCTGGTCATGTACCATTGTTTACAAGCTTCACTTCCACACAACATGGCGGCTCCATGACGTCGCACCGGCCTCAATGCTAGCGAATAGGCAGTGTCCTATCCAGTAATATAGATCATTGACTGTAAACACACTTGTCTCACTCATTTTCTAAACATTTGGAGGAATGGAATGGAGTAATAAACAAAGCTCTTTTGACAGATTTTATTGAAATGCCTGCATGTGAAAAAGAGGAAAGTGTCGTGAAAAAGGCAAAAGTCATTGAAGAAGAAGATCGTCTGATCTTTAATGTAAATACTCTTAATAAAACCAATTTATTTCTTTACATTCTCTTTTATTGTGTATTTTTATTTTTTATACATTATTTGTTATTTATAAAGTACATTTTTCCTATTTAAAAACAATTAACAAAAATTGTGTGTTTTGGGGGTGCTGGAATGAATTAATAGCATTTCAGTTCATTTTAATGGGGAAATATAATTTGATATATGAGCAAATTGATTTATGAGCTTGGTCACAGAACAAATTAAACTCGTAAGTCAAGGTTCCACTGTATATTATTTTGCTTGTACTCCAGTAGTTTTAAACAGTACTTTACAGACTAGCCATGAAATTGAAAAGTGTAGCTTTAAGGAATACAACTGAACATTAAGGACCATGTTGTACATTTAATGGGGGCATTTACAATGTTTATCACTTGGGGGATAAAAACATACCTATACAGATAATTTTACATAGAGTGCTCAGTGCACAAGCAAAACAGTGATACCACTGTTTAGGTCAATGTTTTATTCAGTGTTCACAAAAATTTACTCTTTAAACATGAACAGGAGGGAAAAACACAATTGTTAAAAAAGTATATTAAATATAATAGCATTTAGGTGATGAATTAAAATCCAATCCATAATACTATCAGACACAGATACTATAACACTATAATATCTGACTGTAATTTGATTGTGATACCAGATGCTTTCCATAAGACAGGGGCCATCAGTCAGTGCTCCAGAAATATGGTGTATTTTTTAAATTAATTAATAAATTTTTTACCCGATTTTCTCCCCAGTGTGTTGGAAGCCAATCAACCTGCCCATTTGTTAGGACTCTCCCTATCACTGGTAATGTCCCTGACTCTAGGAGGGTGCAGACTCACACAGGCATCCTTGGATGCATGTGAAGTCAAGCCACTGATGCACGGTGTTTTTGACAGTATATGTAATGAAATGCATTCTGAAAAGTGCATGGTAGCATAATTTGGCAGGATGATGCAGAGATATCACTCAAGCCCACTTCTTTGCTTTATTTTCTGGGGAAAAAGTCCAGATCTCACAATGTTCTGTCACTCAGGTTATTCTACATTACAAATCTTCTGTATTCCTGACAGTATCATCACACTGCACAGTACAGGATGTCAGAAAATATAGTCCAAAGTGCTAAAACGATACCATATTCCAGACACACAAAACACTTAAAAACTTAAGGGTCTTATCCATTCTTCTTTCTTCTGTTATCTGAATTTTGGTTTCTGGACAGGAAGAAAATGTCAGTTTTGGAGTTTAATCCAGACCAAAAGCCAAATTCCAGTATTGTAAAAATGGACCCCAAAGCTAGAGTTCAACAGTACAATACCAAGGAGTATCACTCAGTCGCAATTAATGTACAAGCTACAGTAATCATGTATAACATGGAAGCTGTAGGCACTAGTTCAAAAGTAATAGCTGCCATATACACCCAACAGATCAAAGATAAACAGAATAAGCTTCCAATCCATTTTCTCTCTTAAATTTTATATCAAAATGAAATTGCAACCACAATAAAGAAAGACTAACTCTATATACACAGGCCATGAGTGCAGAAGCAGTCAGTTTAGCCTTAAGAAGCCATCAATGTCCTGTAGACCAAACCCCAGTCTGGCCTAAAACTTGTGGAAGAAACCCCAACTTGGGTAGAAGTTAGCCAACTAGCTAGTAAACTAATTACCGGTAGCTAAAATGCTGGTGAGAGAAGTCATAGTTAACACTAGGTAAAGTGTGTTTGCCTAAATAGTTTCAGAGATGGTATGTTGTACTCTATTAAAGCTGGATAACTTCTAAATTCTATCCCAATTTTCTGCTAGTTAGCTAACACAATTAACAAGTAAATAACCATCATAATTTTAACTAGAGGCCCTCTCTCATAATATGCTTCACTCAGATTTATACCAATCAGCCATTTTTACGCTCATTGTCCAATTTATGACCTCCATTGACCATTTAGATGCACTTTGTAGTTCTACAATTACAGGCTGTAGTCCATCTGTATCTATGTATACTTTCTTAGCCTTTCACTCTGTTCTTCAATGTTGAGGACCTCCACAGAGCAGGTATTATGTGGGTGGTAGATCATTCTCAGCACTGTAGTGATGAAAGGAGTCTAACAAAGTACACAGTGAAACATGGGCAACCAAACAAAGTGCACTTATATTGTAAGGTAAGCTGATACAATGGACAATGCCGGTAGACACAAGGTTTTAGTGTTATGAAAATGGCTTTATTTCCAATAAATGTTGACTTTTGAATGAATTGCAATCTCAACAACATTTGTTAGCTTGTTAGTTTGCTAGCGAGTTGGTATTCATCAAAGTAGGGTTTTCTGTAAAGGGTCTCTGTCAAAACCAAATATATGCCCAATCTGGGGCATGGTCTACTACTGCATCCCTCTCTCAAATATCAGCTGGCGTACTTGAGATCTTTATATGAAAGCATGTTTTTTTTTTCCAGTCAGTCAAATTCAAAATAGTATGGTATGAGTAAAGTGCTATTCTTCCATTGCTTGAAACAGATAAATTCACCCAAATGACCATCACCTTTTGGCATATATAGCACAGCAAGGCACTGGGATGAGATTTGAACTTTAAATTAGTGCATTACAAGGATGACATTTAGTGCCAGATAGCAGGGCTCCTGTAAGTGATGGCAGATGAGTAGGGGCAGTTGTAGTGGCAGACGCAGGAGCTGATCATCATGACGGCTTGGTGTATAAGCTGGCCACTCCAGCAGCGGAAGGGCACAGTAACTGTACGAGTGCGGTAGGGAGTGCAGCAGCGGCCGTCAGTGCACAGGCCGCAGTAACGAGGATGGTAAAAGCGAGTGCTGAAACAGCCTTGATGGAGCAGTCGCACAGGGACTGTTGACCTGTAGCTGGACTGGCATCTCCTTGGCCACTGAAAGAGAAAAATAACAGAATATTTTTTTATTTTTCCAGTGAATTGTGACCCCTGTTCATATGATGGACACAAATCTGATATCTGGTCATGCAACTATAATGAGAATTTGTGTTTTAATGTGTAATTAACATCCAACTGCAGTGTCACTGATGTGGTGGTGCTGTGTTAATGTGTGTTATGCTGGTATGAACAGACACAGCTGAGCTGCTGATGCTTTTAAACATCTCAGTGTCATCTCTGGAGTGAAAATGACCAAAACTGTGAAGCCAATAGTGTCCTATAAGCACTAATGAACTACAAACCCATTCCAAAAATTTAGAATATCATGGAAAAGTTTATTAATTTCAATAATTCTATTCAAAAAGTTAATTGTTCATAGATTATAGATTCAGGGCCCACAATTGAAACAATTTCAAGTATTAATTTGTTTAATTGCACATAATTTGGGCTTCTAGCTTATAAAACCCATGAAAACAGGATTTCAAAAAATTAGAATACTGTGGAGAAATCAGCCCAAACTTCTTCTCAGTTTTTGCAGAAAAACTATAATCTATGAAAGTTTAACTTTTTGAATGGAATTATGGAAATTAATCAACTTTTCCATGATATTCTAATTTTTTGGAATGGGTCTGTAGAGGACCAACACAAACTGTGCAGAAACAGATGAGCTACTATCTCTGACTTTACATCTACATTAAGGTGGACCAACAAGTTAGGTGTGAGCCATCAGGCCCTTGCAGCTGATCTAGAATACAGCTGTTCGGCTGGTCTTCAATCAGCCCAAGTTCTCTTACATCACACCACTGCTGCATTCACTTTACTGGATACCTGTAGCTGCTAGCATCAGATTCAAAACCCTGATGCTCACCTACAAAGCAAGAAATAGACCAGCCCCTCTCTACTTAATGGCAATGGTCAAGTCTCAAGTTGCACCTCGAAAGCCTTCTAGTATGGCTTGACTTGACCCGCCATCCTTCAACACACGTGAAAGACTAGCATCAAGACTTCTCTGTCCTAGCACCCAGGTGGTGGAACAAACTCCCACTGCCTGTTTGAACAGTAGAGCCCCTCACAGTCTTTAAACACAGACTGAAGACCCATTTTTTTGTTGAACACTTAAGTGAGCACTAGTTTAAAACACTTATTGTAAATGCATGGTAATGCTCTTTCTAGATATTAGTGATGGTTTTGTTCTAACAGTGTCTGAACTGAAAAGTAGTCTGGACTCTAACCTGTCTGTACTAGCTGAGATTATTCTCTTAATGGAAATAAAATACTTTTTACGAATGTGTAAAAATAGAAATAGTAATTAATAAATAGTAATAGTCATAGAATGGATGCAATCACTTTTCATCCCACTGCACAAGAAAGGAGACTTGCTCCAATGCAAGAACTACAGGACCATTGCACTGGTCTCACATGCTAGCAAGATCTTGTTGAGAGTGATATTAAAACGAATGCAGTCTAAGCTGGAAGGGGAGATTGCCCAAGAACCAGCTGGATTTAGACCAAGAAGAGGCACTCGGGATCAGATCACACACCTCTGGATCATCTTGGAGAAAGCAAGAGAAAGGAACCAGGAACTGTATTTCTGTTTTATTGATTTTACAAAGGCATTCGACATGGTACAACACGACCAATTGTGGATAACCATGCTGATCCAGCTACTGAGAAATTTGTACAGTCAGCAGCGTGCAGCCGTCAGGACCGCTGATCAAACATCAAGCATGGTTCAGCGTAAGAAATGGAGTCCGTCAAGGATGTAACCTCTCACCATGTTTATTTAACATCTTAGGAGAACAAGTGATGAGAAAAGCACTACAGGGATTTATGGGAGGATTCAAGATTGGTGGAAGGACTATTAACAATCTCAGATATGCCGATGACATCTTCTTATTGACCACATAAAACAAAAAGAACTACAGGAGCAGGTGGGTCGCACTGAGAGGGCTGCAAAGGAATATAACATGCAGATCAATGCAGCTAAAATAAACATGATGACAAACACTGAAGATATGTTGAAAATTACAATGGAAGGAAGAAGTTAGGAGCAAGTAGACTTTCATATATTTGGGATGTAGAGTAACAAAGGCTTTGCCAATGAAGTGAAGACAAGAATGGCCATGGGTATGTTGGTGATGGTCAAATTGACAAAGATGTGGAAAAGCAAGTCAATTAGCACCAACACCAAACTAAGACTGATGAAAGCCTTGGTCTGGCCAGTAGCTACATATGGATTTGAAGCCTGGACACTGAAGAAAGAGGAAGAAAGACGTATTCAGGCTTTTGAGAACAAGTGCATCAGGAAGTTGCTGAAGATCTCATGGATGAAGATGATGACCACTGAGCAAGTATATGAGATGGCTAGAACTCAAAAGGAGTTACTGATACATGTTAAATCCCACAAGTTACGTTACGTTGGTCATGTGATGAGGCATGCACATGAGAGCATTGAAGGAAGTGTTATGACTGGACTTGTGGAGGGAGTCTGAAGACGTGGGAGACCAAGAATAACCTGGATGGATAACATCAAGACATGGATTGGATTATCAGGTGCTAGCCTGCTTACAAGCAACCAGAGACAGATGGCACTGGAGAGAAGTGACTTGTCTGTGTAGCCTACCATTGCAAAGCAAAGACGGCATTTGTCATGACATGACAATAGTCATAGAAAATGTGTATTTACAGTATTTTTGTAAGACTACTGCCACTGTCCTCCATGTCATTATCTATACTTTCCTTGTAAATGTCATTATGACATCATCCAACCCTACCCTGCTCCAGGCTACACAGCTACTGTATGCATTTGTAGACTACATCTGACTTGTAGCATATTAAAAGTTCTGCAGTGATCTTGTTACTGGGACATGTGACGTCATATCCATCAGTGACTAGGAGTCCAAGAAAGCAGAATTGACCTCAGTCTCTCTGGATGGGTAATATGGCCCCTTCTTCTTCTCAAAATATCATTACCCCTGAAATGGCTTATACTGTGTACCTTAACTTTAGTGACCAAGAACATCAGAACCAAGCACAGATCATGCATCAAAAAACATGGAAAAAGAAAAGCATAGACCAAAATATTCCAAAAAATGTTTGTGAATGACATAGACTGCCCAGAATGACCTCTGGCTTCCTCTGGTGGAGCCAGATCCCTTATAATACTCTACTGTACTGTTTCAACCATTTCAAGTCATCTACAGCACTGACCTGCTTTACAAAAAACTAAGTGGATGATATGATTTGTTGCGTCTAGATTGAACCATACTCACCCTGGGAGTTCTAACATGGAAGGTCTGGCAGGGTCGAACCTTACACAGCCTGATCTGCATTTCTAGCCTGCAGGCTGGGTTCTGATTGGACACACGTGTGGATATCCCTGAGCCACAGGTACGTGAGCAAGCACTCCACTCTGTGCTCTGCTCTATGCAGTTTGAGCTTGGGCTGGCTTGATAACCAGGCAGAGCAGGCAGGGATTGGTCAGGTTGGTAAGCTGCAATCATACAAAAGACAACATTAAAGTTTATTAGAGTTACACAATCCTTTTCTAATAATAATAATAATAATACACAAAAAACAGGTGCATGCCTGTTGTTACTGCACCGTTTGGACAAAAATTTTGTGACACCTGTTCATTCATTGCTTCTTCCAAAATTAATTGAATTAAAAAGTTTGTCTTGCTTTTGTTGGAATAACTGTCTCTGCTGTGTAGAGAAAGCTTTCTACTAGAGCATTGCTGTGAGGATTTGATTGCATTCAAATTGAGATGATCACCACCTCACCTCATCCCAAAAGTATCATTCCAGAGAACACAGTTCCACTTCTCCACAGTTCAATGCAGGGTGGTTTCATACCCCTCTAGTTCATATGTATCTGCTCCAGAGAGTCCTATTCTATTTGCAGTACTTCTCTACATGGGCTAGACAAGTGACTATGTCAGCAATGGGTGCAATTTAAAGCAGCTGAATGCATTCATTAGAAGGGGTGTCCACAAACATTTGGACACAAATAGATCTTTAACAGATTTCTTAAAAGCAGACAAGGATATAAGCATCTTCAACTTCAGGTGTTTTTGTAAATTGTTCCACATTGATGTGTTGCTATAACTAAATGTTGCCTTATCAAAATCTGAATGTAATCTCAGAAAATCAAACTGTATCCCATCTACCAAGAGTATTCAAATCTAGTATTGAAAATCTAGCAGGAGGATAGATTTCCAGGACCAGGACTGCCCTGCCCTATACCGTAAATTACTTTGAGACTTGTTTGTAACTGAAAATACAGTCAAATATGAAGGATGTTGACCAATGATGACTTCCAACACAAAAATAGTCCAATGTATCCATCTTCGCATGGCAAGTTTAACTCATCCTGTCATTTCTTCCCATTCATAGTGCTGCATAGAATGCCTGTAATGCATCTGAAGGAATAATGAGAAAGCAAAACCAAATGTCTATATTCTAGTCCAGACTTCAATTCCTTAGTCTTCTTCTCACACCACAAATCTTACATTTTTGTCTTAGTAGTTACTGAATATTTCATATTATACAGTAAGTTCTGACCACACAGTGTGACTGGCTGAGATGTTCTAGGAGTGCCAGTGTTGCAAGATACACTCTGACTGAAGCTCTTTAAGTATTACTCCGCCACATATACAGTATTTAACCTAGTAATGACAACAGCACTTGCAGAAAGGGCTTATCTACACTGGAAAGGCAGAAAAATTAAGTCAAAACAGTAAAGCAATTGGACTCTTAATGTATTTACAACTCAACTGAAGAGCAACAACACAAGTAAGTTTTAGTATCATCAACCAAAAATGAAGTGAATCAGTTTCTACAGTTTTTATGGATCAGTCAGAATTATAAAGAGAGTATATACAGCAGCTTCAGAAAGTTAAACTGGACTTAACTGTGAGTGATGTTTAATGACACACAGTTTACACCAGCAAACAACATATGAGAAATCAGCATATCTGTGTTTACTGTCTGTATAATACACAGTTAATAGGAAATGATGTTCCTTGACTTTTATGACTGATACACACAGTGTGATGATGATGTTTTAGCAGCGGAATGTTGATCAACAAAAAAAATTGTCCTCTTTTTCATAAAATTTAACAAACAGTGATAACAAAACTGGTATAATCACAATAATACACTTGAGGGTTGTGTTATAATTGATTATCAACCGCAGCACAACAGTTATAGGTATAACACTCCCTCTTGTGTATTATTGCTTTACTATGTGAAATGAAAAAATTCATGAAAAAAACATGTGAAAAAAAAACATGTCCCTGACTCTAGGAGGATTAATGCATGTGAAGTCAAGCCACCACATCTTTTCCAACTACTACATATACATCATTGCTAGGCAGCTAAAACTGCTCTGATGGATCAGCTGGCAGACCCCTGAGCCAGCGAACATTGCATAGTAGTATTGATGGGGACAGAACACCATCTACCCACCCTAAAAGAGAACACAGCCAGTTTTGCTCTCTCTGATCCTGACTGTTGATGGCAAACAGCATGACTGGCATTCAACCTCACAATCCTCTGATCATAGTATCAGTGAGTTAGTCCACTGAGCCACTCGGTCTTCTGTACCTTTTAGGTCTTCTGTACAATATTGTCCTCTCTGAATCATATTTATAAATGCTAAACAAGGAAATGGAAAGTTGCATGTGACTAAGAATTCATGTTAATACAGTCCCACAAACATGACCTCTTTATTAGTCCAAAAGAGGTCAAAAACAGTGTGAGGAACTCACGAAAAGGAAACTGTAGCCACAAGTGATAGTAATCATTGGTCTGTTGGCAAAGTTTCCAGTGTGCAACTCTGTGTAAACTCCCTTGGTCTGCATGTAAGAACCCAAAGAACAAAATGTACTTTTGTGGTTTATATAACTTTGGTGATATTGCTTGAATTTCCAGACGTTGTAAAAGTGATCAGACTTTTGCTAGCCCCCTCATAGCCATTTTCTGAGCATTAATTGCCAGGCAGCACAGTCCAGTAATGAATAATGGAATGTTTCTGGAAACAGTATTGTTTGGACTGTTTGGGCTCCATCTTGGCAAGACATTGTCAATGACATGCTTAAGAGCCCAGAGTGAAAAACCTCAGACTGGAATGTCACTGACAGGCCTTAGATAAACCCTTCTTGTATGAGTTTATCCAACAGCTTTGGCAAAATACAACATTTTTATTACCCATGAAAATCCTTTATTGATGTACGTAGGAAAGGAAATCTTGTTTCTGAGTGTTTGTAAAGATTTTTAATTCATAAACATGGATGGAGGCATTCTCTTCAAGTCCACCTTTTTCCTAAGTGATGTAACCATGTTGTGAATGCAGACAAAAGCAAAGCACATCACCAGCCCAGAACATGCCATGGTGGCAGTGGTTTTAGTTTAATCCTTGTGTTGTCTTAAGGGACAAAAATGACCTGCTGCTATGCTAATAAAGAAAACCTCTTAACCCTTAGATGCATAAGTGGGTCTTTTTTGACCCGGTGAGGTCATTTTTTGCAATATCTTTGTAATGAAAAGTTTTAATAATTTCATATTCCTCAAAAAACGTGTTACTGATATCATGCAATTACATTTTTTGTTTTAACTTTTATACATTTTAAGAAATTGAATGTTTTCAATTACTACCCCAAACCTCTGTAAGTGGGTCAAAAATGACCCGCATTCATTTCCTATGGAATTTCATGGGAACTTTTGATTCTCATCAACTGTGACTGTCAGGAAGATATATTTATATATACTCACTCGCTCACACTCACTCACTCGCTCACACTCACTCACTCGCTCACACTCACTCACTCGCTCACACTCACTCACACTCACTCACTCACTCACACACACACTCACTCACTCACTCACTCACTCTCTCACACTCACTCTCTCACACACACTCACACTCACTCACTCACTCACTCACTCTCACACACTCACTCACTCACACTCATTCTCACACACTCACACACTCACTCACTCTGACACACTCACTCACTCATTCACTCACGCATTCTCTCACTCACCCACCCACTCACTCATTCACTCACTCTCACACACACTCACACACACTCACTCATTCTCTCACACACTCACTCATTCTCTCACACACTCACTCATTCTCACACACACAGTCACTCACTCACTCTCACACACACTCACTCACTCTCACACACACTCACTCACTCTCACACACTCACTCACTC
>BRDA01005272.1:2188-28873 GCA_036984385.1 Crenuchus spilurus
CTGTATTACTCATTATTACTCACTTGTATGGGACAACTGTGAATTTATAAATTGAGTGAAATTTCAATGTTTACTTACCTGAAATAACATTTGGAACGACGTCACCGAGCATCTTTAGTGATCTTTTTTTCTGCGCCGTTCTACGGCTGTTATTCAGTCGTTACACTTCGTATCAGTAGGGGAAATCAATCGGTTATAACGAGAGCTGATTAGTATTGAATTTCAATCCGAAAACACCTTTAGTGTCGCCCTCCGAGAGAGAGAGAGAGAGAGAGAGAGAGAGAGAGAGAGAGAGAGAGAACTGCTCAGACTTATTATTAATAATAAAATGATTTTAAGCACAGACGAGAGACGGAGCTCACCGGTGCAAAGTCGTTTCCGTATTTTTTATAATAACGTGCTGGTGTTGAGGTGACAGGAAATCGGGGATTTCTTTATTTTGTGAAACCTGTACGAAAATAGAACTTTATTAATTCATGAACCTCCCTAATTGTAATGAACTTGCGACGACCCTTTTTTACGACTTCAATCTCTAAATAAAAACCTGAAAAATATTCTATTAAGTGGCTCCAATACACTGCCGTAAACTCATGACCGACTCTTTTGATGTTGCTCTCTATACCGCCCCTCCTTCCAAACATAGCCAAGGTGGAGCCGACGTTGGATAAACGGTGGAATTTTGACGCATTCTGAAAATACAGCCAACCACAGACCAACGTTAGTCCGACGGCGAAATTCGACGTGCGACCATGACGACGTTAACCAACGTCGGGCCAACGTACTGTTGCTATCTGGGAACACACAACATAGGATACACAGAACTACAGACTAACTTGAACACTGGAGACCACAAGGCTACAGGCAAACATGAACACTGGAGTACATAGAGCTAATGGCTAAAATGAACCCTGGAATACATAGAGTGAATGGCTAACATGAACACTGGAATACATAGAGCTAATAGTTAACACAAAAACTGGAATACATAGAGCTAATGGCTAAAATGAACAATGGACTACATAGAGTGAACGGCTAACATGAACACTGGAAAAAACAGAGCTAATGGCTAAAATTAACACTGGAATACATAGAGCTAACGGCTAACGTGAACACTGGAAAACAGAACTAAGGGCTAACATGAACACTGGAATACATAGAGCTAATGGCTAACACAAAAACTGGAATACATGGAGCTAATGGCTAACACGAACACTGGAATACATAGAGCTAATGGCTAACACGAACACTGGAATACATAGAGCTAATGGCTAACACATTATCACAAAAGTGGATGGATCGAGCACTATGACCAAGTGGAAAACAGACCGCTCAAACTGAAACCTGTTTCCCTTCAGAGCTCCGAAAAGCTCATTGATTGGCTCTCCCTTTTGTTGCGTGTGATTAGCCATCCCTGCTGTCACTCCATCTGATTCACTGCCAAAGAGAACACTTTTTAAGTGCAAGAGCGCAATTCACACAACACTCATGGATTTTCTTTCTTCCATTTAGTGGAGCGTGCATGTGCACTCACTCGCTTCCCACACGCTCGCAAATCTTTGTATGCTCTTGCGCTCGGAATTCACTGCAAATGGCCTATCCGAAAGCAGTAAAAGATCTTATAATTCTGAGTTTATAAAAATGTATAGATAATTATAGGTATAATTCTGTGTAAATGAGGTCTATTGACCATACATTCCAAAAATAGGTGTAAAATTGGTGGTAATGAGTTAGAGTGAAGTTGAATAACAAGATGAAACAGAATTAGGTGATAATTTTATGCTACATGCTTTTAACAGTTTATTAATATTTAATAAATATAATATTTATTTCATTACTAATAATGATTAATTTTTATTATTAGTATATTTTATGATAGCAATCACTATTAATGGCAAATTTGTAATCATTATTAATAAATTAATAAATTATTATTAATTATACTTTTTAAGTAATTTATTAATGTAAACTAGTAATTAATACAAATTAATTTAGGTTCAAGACTGCACAGCTCCAGATCCACACCCCCTGCCCCATTTCCCTGCACCTCCAGAATCTAGACAGTTGTGTGTCCCCCTTAAAAATCAAGCCAGTTGTGTCCCCCTTCCCACCTTTGAACTGAAATCAAAATTTTGTCCCTGTGAGTGACACATCGAACTGGTATAAAATTTCACCAGAGTCCCAGTAGTCGCGTTTCCATTGACCCTGAAATATCGCAAATTAGAATTGCGAATAAAAATGTACTTAATGAAAACACTACAATTTCGATTAAATTTCGATAACAGTCTTTTGTGCTAAGATGAGGTGGTTTTTCAGTCGTATCGAAATTGGTTTATATCGCAAAAGTGTAATAGAAACACTCGAACAGACTTTTTTCGCATTAAGGGAGTCATGTGATCAACAACCAGACGTTTCTATTGGCAAAAAAGACGACAAAGAAAACAACAACAGAAAGTAAGAGGATGAAGATGATGCGGCATATTTGGAATAACGAGGAGAATCCTTGGACAATGTGCAGCTGCTCCACTAGAGATCTCACTGCATCACAAAGTTCATTAAAAGTTGAGTGTGTCATTCTAAAATGTTGAATCCACAGCTCTTCTGTAAAACTATCGACTACAGTTTCCCAAAAACGTCGCATACGTAGCCGCTCCCAAGTATAAAGGGCTTGTCACTCCAAAGCCTCGATAAGTCGCTGTCTCCTCTGATGGCTGATGATGAGCACTAGTGCCGTGGTAGCAGTGTGTATAAACCTGAAGTATGTGTTTACATCCACTGTCCCCATGTTTGTAATGACTTATCGCGAGAACAAACATTCTCATGCGCAAAACTGCAATGGAAATGCGACTAGTGATGTGCTTCATGTCCACATAGCTGTACTCATTATCATGTTAAAACAGTGACTTTTTTGTGTGAAACCAGATAAATGACAAAAACACAGGGCTGTCAAAATCCAGTCCTGGTGGACCAGATTCCAGCACAGTTTGGTGATAATCCTGATTAAACACACCTGATGCAGCTCAGTAGCTAATTACCACGTTTATTTGTAGCATCAGAGCAGAGAAATCACCAAACTGTGCAGGTCACCAGCCTTCCAGGACTCGTTTATCACCTCTGCTATAAGGGCTATAGAATGTTTATTCATATGCCACCACAAACATCAACAGTCTGGACACCCCCAAAATTATGATTGTCATTTTTTATGAACAACATTTCAGTGACATTTTGGAATTAAGGCCATCAATGGCCATTGGACAGACTTTTCCAGAATATACACATTGCCAGTCTACCTTATTACACTTACCAATAATGGTCACTGATAATAGAACTTAATCTTTACTAAATGGTCTGAAAAGTTTAGAGTGCAATCTATCATAAAATCAGCCATCTTTATCAGCCTTTTAAAGCCATTCACTAAATGCTAATAACAGATCTTATTAAGTAAGGTTCTTATGGGCTAATAAAGAAATAAAGACTTTATTTCACATGTATTTGAGGTGCAAGTATCATCAATACATGGTTCATTAGAGTTTAGATCATATCATCTCAGATGTTGAGTCACATTAATAATTATGAACCGAATAATGAAAATTATTTGATCATTAATTGGTATGTAACTCTTTACTAATGCTTAAGTACTGCTAATTGAGATACCCTTATTGTAATATTAGCAATTATAATTAATATGATACTGTATATTATATACCGTACTATGTCAAAATATGAACACAATGTCTGTTACTGTGAATAGTTAAACAAGTAAATGATCATCTGATTTCCAAAAGGCATGATGATATTGTGACGTCTCCTTTGGCAAGTATCAGAGCTTGTAAATGTTCTTTGTATTTAGTTAAGAGTCTTTCAGTTTTTATTTTTAGGGGATTTTAGCCATTCTTTATATGCTAAAGCTTTTCACTTCTCAGGGAATATTGGGCAGTCTGGCAGGCATTGCTCTTTTGAGGTCTTTACTCAGATTTCCAATGATGTTAAGGTCAAAAGATTCCTTCAGATCCTTCAGCTTGCATCTCTTGTGGCAGTCCATTGTGGATTTCAATGTGTTTAGGATCATTATCCAATTGTAGAAGCCATGCATTTTCATCTTCAGCTTTTTTTTACAGAGTGATGTTTGCTTTTAAAGTTTGCTAGTACTTAACAAAATGACTTGTTCCTAAGTTAAATGTTCCCAGTGCCTTTTGTTACAACACAAACTCAAAGCATGATCAATCCACCCCCATGCATAAAAGCTGCCCAGGTGTTCTTTTCATGAAACATACTGTTGCTCATTGTGGTCAAAAACGTCATCAGCACTTATTTCATTCAAACAAAATTTGACACTACATTTTGGGTTGAGGACAAAGGTTTTACAGTCTTTTTATAACACATTTGTGCAGGGCTTACTGCACAGTAGAACACTTCACTACTAATCCAGAGTTTTGAAAATCCACTTAAATATTTTTTTTCCATTAAATGGGGATTTTGATTTGCCTTTCTAGACTATGAAAAGGTTCCTCAGAAAGTTTTCTTAGTCTTGCAGACCTCAACTTGACCTCCAGCGCTCGTGTTATCAGCCATTACTTAGTTACATGATGAAATGTGGAGATACCTGAAAATGCTATTCTGTCTTCTTATAGCCTTCTCCTGCTTTGGACAGAGCAGCAGTCTATGTCCAAGTCCATGGCTGTTGATTGTTGGGACCAGTGTTAATTTTGACATGTGATTTTGATTTAGTTTTAGTCTTAGTCTTCTGACTAAAATGTTTATTAGTTTTAGTCAAATTTTAGTCATGTTGTAATTGTTAGTTTTAGTCTAGTTTTTGTTGACGAAAACTGAAAACATTTCAGTCTAGTTTTAGTCAATTGAATATTTAAAATATTGAATCTAATTTTTGTTGTATTTTTTAGTTACACTATTTTAAATTAGAGCTATTTTAGGCTGCTTACTGTTATTTTAATAAAACAATAGTCTTTAATTTTTGTTACATTTAATAACACAATGACATCAGATATTGTGGAAGAAAGTTGGCCCATTTTTCTTTTTCTAGAACACTTTGCGTTAATTTAACTTTTACATGACAAAATGTAGTATGTAAATACAATTTGGTATCAACGTGACTAAACACACATATTATCAGCAATCCCTTCACAACCTCTTAAAACCAGAAATTATTTATATCTGCATAAATATCCAGTATAACAAACAGCAGACACACGAGAGAAGTCTGCCCTCTGAGCTTTCTGTCACAAACGATAAAGGATAAATTAATTGGGTTTCTCCGGTGTGCTGGCATTTTCTCATTTATTTTACTGGTTCCTGTTGGCTAACATTAACTTGCACTTAATGTGGACTACCATGGCTTATGTGCCTTTCCTCTTCATTTCGTTATATGACTGTATTTAAAATGAAACGGAGGCTGTGTGTGTGTCTTACGGCTCCAGTTAGACGTGTTTGTGATCTATTTAACCCAGGGGTGGGCAACTCCTGTCCTGGAGGGCCAGATTCCTGCAGAGTTTTGTGATCTTCCTGATCAAACACACCTGATTCTGCTGAGCAGGTAATGAGCAGGTTTAATTGTAGTGCCAGAGCAGAGAAATCACCAAACTCTGCAGGAATCCCTTGTTGCCCACCCCTGATTTAACCTAAACACCTAAAATAATGATAACGGATTATACTGTACATTGAAAAATTCAAAAATGAAACATGAAACATATCAGATATACATATTCATCACCGTTAGCAAACTAGTTAACATCTAGCTAGCTAGCTACATTAGCTATGTTAGCTTACCTTTTTGTAAAGCTCATGGTGGGGAGAACTGAGGACCTCTTGAGGTTAGTAGTGCTTTTCCCAGTTATTTTAAATCCACAAACTTTGCACTCTGTTTTGTTTTGTGTGGCAGCGAAAGTAAAATGACTCCATAAATTGCTTCTAGTTTTCCGTCGAAGCTGCGGCAGTGACGTCAGCACGTTGTGTTGTTAAACTGCACCAGTGTGATGGGAGCTTACGTGCTTTGAGAAAGTCAGACGTGTGGCAGGTTTATTTTAAAAAGCGGATTACTGGACAAAAAAAGTCTTTTTGTCCTTCTGTGACATTTTCGTTTCGTTTTTATTCGTCGACGAAAAGTCTAATACTTTTAGTCATAGTTTTCATTTTAAAATATTAGTTTTTATTTAGTTCTCATCTCATTTTCGTCATGAAAAAATGGTCGTCAACAAATATTTTTCGTCATAATTATCATTAATGAAATTAACACTGGTTGGGACAAGGTTTTGGAGTAAAGGAATTTATAAAAATTTGAAGTTTGCTTCACCAAGCCCTAACAAGATAGGTCTGGGTGAAAAAATCTTGTGTCCTGGGACATTTAACTATTGCACATTTCCATCTTTTCCTGTTGTTTTTTCCAAACATAAGCATTACATTACATTACATTTCATTGCATTTAGCGGACGCTTTTATCCAGAGACTTACAATAGTGGGAAAGTACAGATGCGAAAAAATAATACTAGAGTTGTACCAGTATTTACTAGTATTAGTAGTACTAGTAATAAGCAATATATATTTACCTGAAAATGTTGAAAAGATTATTTCTTCTGTATGCCTTGTCATATATTGTACTCAACTTACTATTCAGAGTAACAGCAACTGTTGACGAGCTGTACTCAAAATTTTGCATGCCACTGTAGTTAACTACAAGTTAACAACAGCTCAAAAGACATGCCATGTTCACCAATAGGATTAATGGAGTTCCACTGGTATCATACCTATAGTCTCTTTCTCTCTCTTGCTCTCTATCTCTAATTGCTATATTCATTAAGTAGTGGCTGTGCTGAGGTACAAGCACTCGGGGACTGATGGGTGCTCTGTAATTAGGAGTGCCCCACTTCTAAAACATGGCCACCATTTGTCTACTGTGTGATAGTACTGGTCGACTTCTCCAGAGATTTACACTCCAGGTGAAGACAGAGCCATCGAGAGCACACAAAACACATTTATTAACATAAGCCCAATATTTCTGTGCATGAGTGCTGTAGCTTCATGTAAACGTAGCTTTGCCTGGGTTATATTTAATTACTGATTGAGTGTTAATTCAATGTATATTTATTCACAGAAGATAAAAAGGAACAAATTAAGTTACATCAAGGCCTTTCTTTGCTTCAAGCCTTGAACATCCATGCTGAGTATATAAATTGCACAAACTGTACATACAAAGCTGGTTATAAACGAACAATAATCTATTTAAAACAAAGCGCTGAATATCATAGTTTACATAATTCATATTCATACGTGGTAGATGTTTACATTAGGCCTTGGGTTTAAAAAAGTGAACATGCACATCTAAATGGTCTGACCTATTTTGCCTAAGAACTTTTGCTAGCCAGGCATTATATATGATCCAGATCTATCCTTCATGTATATTCTTACTATGATTTATTATCCGTCCCATATTACATGAAAATAGAAATGGCGTAACGTAACTTATAGGCTTTTCAAGGACTCTACCAGGAGTGTTCTTTATGGCGCTTGGCCGAAAACCTGTTTCATTCTACAGACTTCAGCTTCAACCCCACCTGATCCATCCAATTATTGCCCACAAAAGTTCTTGACTGGTGACCACTACTTTATGGCCTTCTGTCACCCATAATCCTTGGTGCACGTTTCTGATATAAAGAAAGTTATGAGAGAGGCCAGCAGGTGAAGACACATCTGCAGACTTCAGATTTCAGCTATTCATCTTCCTTTCTGTCTGTCTTACTCACTGGCCACTTCATTAGATATGCATGTCTTTTATCTACAGTCATTGTCCATTTTAGCTCCACGGATCATACAGGTGCAGTTTATAGTTCTACAATTACAGACTGTAGTTCATCTGTTTCTTTGTATACTTTGTTAGCCTCCTTTCAGCATGTTCTTTAATGAACATGACCCTAGAGAATCACCACAGAGCAGGTATTATTTCAGTGGTGTATCATTCTCAGCACTGCATTGATACTTATGTGGTGGAGGGTTCATGTGTTTTGCACTGGAGTGGATCAGACACTTCCATAATCATAGAAAAACATAATTTTGATGATTAATTCTGTATAATTTTATATTACTTTTGAAGGGAATTAAGAATCATATAATTTTCTTATTATTCCAGATGTAGTCTTACAGGTACAACTGGGCTATTCAGGTGACTGTTGCATTCAAGTATTTGTTAGCAGTGTTAGCCTCACAGCTCCAGCTCTAAAGAAGTTGTCTAAAGAAGTCTCAGCTGATGAAACTGTTAAGTGGAGTTTGCTTGCCAGCTTTTATTATTTTCCATCAGATTTCTCAGTGAGGCTTTGGTAAAATATTTTGTTTTCAAAAAGTTTTACACACGAGCACCTTTTAATTGACAGTGCTTCTAAAACTATTGAAAGGAATGGTTAGAGTTCAACTGGGTTAAACGTAGGACCATGGGAACATAAAACCATCGGAACATTGGACCTAGGGTACATAAGATCCTAGGAATATTAGACCTGGAGAACTTTGGATTCTGGGAGAATAAGATATTGGGAACTTCTGGCCCTGAAAATGTAGGACCCTAAGAACAGAAGACCCTAGGAACTTACAACTTTGGGAACATAAGATTCTGGGAATTTTGGACCATGGAAACACAGGAACACTATAAAACTATCTGGCAGGTGCCACTTACCCTGAGTAAACAGAATTATGTTACTATGTATGCATAGTGTAAATGGCATTGATTCCATTTGGTTTTAACTCTCTGGAGTCCGATGATGTTTCAGACACTCGGGTGTAGTCTGACATGCCTTGACTTATATTATTTTTTTCCAAAGTGTTATACAGTCTTTTGTTCAGCACAAACTCAGCAACAACAGTGTCAAAACAGTAAAAGTGTAATAAATCTATATTTTGATTAAATCTGCTCTAAACTTTCTTAGATGTGCTGATATATTGTGAAAAAACACACTAAACATTTCTAGCCAAGACTTTTGAGCTCTTAATTCAATAAACAGAGGTGTTGGCTACACACGGGTGATTACAGTTTTTTTTTAATTGTATGTGGATTTATTTCTAAAGCTTAATGAATGTGAGGTGACAGTGTCTTTTCCTCAGCCACTAACCCTACATTGAGTATTTATGAGATAGGTGGAACAGTCAGATGAGAGGTCTTTTGTTCAGGATGAGAAGCCTTTGTTCAATACACATTCTGCAGATTCCACAGCCGCTGGAACCCACCAATGGAATATCTTGAATTACCATATCATTATCATATGAACGACAGCTCGTATCTTTTGATGGAACAATATGCATAGCTGTGTGACTTGATCTCACAGACGTGTCTCTACTTATTTAAGCTCCTCTCTCAAGAACCTAAAAATATATATTTCGATTCAAGCCATATATTTGAAAATTAGACAGTTTAAGGTTTCTATGGTATGTTTCATTTTGCTTTTATGATAAAATCTTGCAGAGTTATATAAGTGTTTTTACAGAATTTCATTAATATGCCACCGGCTGGAGAACGGACTCCAGAGGGTTAATACATTTGCTATTTAGGTGACTATTGAGTTATACTGTTTATTAACATTAGTCTCCATGTTTCAATAATAACAGAGCAAAATCTAGACTCCAAGTACACTTTGGCTGATTGACTACATCTGGGTTAAACATAAATTGGCAGTTTAATACTAAATTCATATGATAACAATGGATTTCACAGCTTTATTGTTATAAATATGCTCAGGAATACTCTGGCGCTAGATTTCACATTTCATCTCGGTCAGTTTTCTTCAATGCTCTCCATCTGTGTAGGGTTGTGGCTTCTGTAGTAGAAATATCTCCTTTTTATTTCTGTTCTAGGCAGTTTTTCCATTGGTTTTATTGTTCCCTATCTTTGGAGCCTCTATATGTCTTTCATGGCAGTCTCTTTCTCTCTCTCCCATCTTTAACCCCTAATGATGAATTCTTTTGCCCATGGCATTGCAGTTATTCACAAGGTGGCTGTCTCTCTCCCACCATCTTCCCCATTTCCCATCTATCTTTCTCTCCCACACTCTCATTTTCTGTCTCTATCCTTGCTCTATTCCTTATCCTCTGTCCCCACTATTCCTGACTGAACACCATTATTTCTTGTCCGTATTCTATGTGCACATATGTATTGTAAATGTTTGATCGCCATTGTAAATAGCTCATTTTTTGTCTATTCCAGTGATCGAGTTCAGATCTCCCTACTGATGTACTGCATGGAAAATATCCAATATACAATTCTCTTTAAGAAAAGAGTGAGTGCATTGCTAGCTTGTCATTAAAATCTTAATGTCATGGCCATGAACACTCGTTGGCTTCACAAAGAGCAGGCTTGATGAATGGTGTCTGGTGGTGTCCCAGTTTTTAAACATTAGCAAAGAGCAAGCTAATGGTGGACAAGATACACTCACTGGCCGCTCCATTAGGTACACTAGGTACAATAGTATCTGCCCTCATTGTCCATTTTATCATGATTATTTGGGTGGTAAATCACTTTTAGAACTGCAGTGACACTGATGTTATAGTGGTGTGTTAGCATGTAGAGCTTAAATTTACTGTTAATTTAGTGGAAGGTGCATTTACATATTTTAAATGCTAGTAGACATCAAGATAATACCTTGCAGTTTTGCTGTGCTAAACAAATTAGGGAGCATATTAGTGACCCAGAGTCTATTGTTCCCAGGATTCTATTATTTGGGCCTAAATTCTTAAAATTTGAAAGTTCCCAGGATCCAAAGTTCCTATGGTCCTAGTTCCCAGGGCCCTATGTTCTCAGGGTCCAACGTTCCCTGGATCTTATATTCCCAGGGTCCAAAGTTCCAAAGATTTTATGTTCCTAAGGTTCAAAGTTCCCTGGATCTTATGTTCGCATGGATTTATTTTCCCAGGGCTCAAAGTTTTCAGGATCTTATGTCCCCAGGGTCCAGTGGTCCTAGCATCCTAAGCTTCCCAGTTCAACCCCAACTCTAACCTTTCCTCAAATAGGTAAATTATATAGTGAGCCATATGCCAGTGCTTGGGAACAGAAAACCCTGTTGACCAATTCACACAATAACCCATGTAATATTAAACAAATACCAAACTAGGGAGAATCTTTTTCAGATTCACATTATGTGCTATATAGAGCTGGGAACAAAGTGACATATTGGTGGTTTTTGCTAAATGGGTGTTGCATTTGTTTTTAAAGCACTGTTTCTTATGTTAGAAAAAAGGAACTGAAAGTATGAATGCACTCATGCTACTGTAGTATGTTACAGTATGTATATGTATCCATTTTTCACTCAGTAAATATCAAGTGATTGAGGAATAATGTAAACAAAAATGAAAATTTGCTATGCTAGCTGTCTATGCTAGCACCAACAGTTGAATGCTTGTATGTCTGGTATAGCTGAATGCTAGCATGGCACTTTTTGTACAGCAGCTTCGCTGTAAAACTGCATATCTTCTTCCTTTCAACTGTAGAAGCTTGCAGGGACAGCAAAACTGAACTACCACTTTTATCAGTTTTGCTGGTCTTTTATCAATGTAACACAGAACTGCTGGGAGTCTGTGTGAGTGTCAACAAACTAGCTCGTGTGTTTGTGTGCGACGGAGAGAAAGAGATAGAGACAAAGAGAGGGAGTTAGTTTAAATGACAGAAAGAGTGAGCATTCCTCTTGCTTAAACAAACTGAAAGCTCAGATGTCAAAGGGAGGACAGAGAGATGACAGGAAAACAGTGAGCCATGTGTCTGTTTAGTTCTAAATAGACATGCATTGACTTTGTCTGTAGTCTGTATAAGGTTTAATCATCTTAGTATCCACATATAATTGCGTTCTGTAGAGCAGTGGCCATATTGATATAGATAGAGATCCACTGCAGTAACCCAGATAGCAACAGTACGTTGGCCCAACGTTGGTTAACGTCGTCATGGTCGCCTGTCGAATTTCGCCGTCAGACTAACGTTGGTCTGTGGTTGGCTGTATTTTCAGAAGGCGTCAAAATGCCACCGTTTATCCAACGTCGGCTCCACGTTGGCTATGTTTGGAAGGAGGGGCGGTATAGAGAGCAAGCAATTCCCACCTGAAAGAGCCGGTCATGAGTTTACGGCGGTGTATTGGAGCCACTTAGTAGAATATTTTCCAGGTTTTTATTTCGAGATTAAAGTCGTAAAAAAGGGTCGTCCCTCTCTCTCGCTCTCTCTCTCTCTGTCTCTCTCTCTCTCTGTGTCTCTCTCTCGTGAGGCACGTCGCTCCAAATGTTATTTCAGGTAAGTAAACATTGAAACTTCACTCAATTTATAAATGCACAGCTGTCCCATACAAGTGAATAATAATGAGTAATACAGCAGGACAAGTGTGCGCGTGCATCACGTCACATGCAAAACGACCGTTATAATGTGGCTCGCGCGGACATTTAAACTGAGGGAATTGAAGCCGGTTGTGCCCAGTTGGCTAAAAAAGATAACAATAAAAACGCTACAAATTTTGATCTACGCTCACCAAAAAGGTATTCCAAGTATTTGTTCATTTATATTTAGCTATTAAATCGATTTTAAAGAATCATTGTAAATTTATAATAGTAATCTGATCAACTGCCTGAATTGAAACACAAGTTAATTGGTAAATGCTAAAAGCTAACATCTAACAGCTTTCAAGCTTTAAAATATTTTCCTCTACATCGTCTACACAGGCCTCTTGCTGTGATTACTGTGTGTCACATTTAATCTAGAGGTTCCAGTAAGGGCGTTTGGCTACAATGTCACTGTGCAGCAAAATTCTATCAGAACGGTCACTCAGACGCCTTGTTAAAAAAAAACACTTAATTCCTTAATTATTATACATCAGATTTTATTAACCAACCAAACAAGTTTGGTAACTAACAGATTTTCCTTTCTGAAGGTTTATATTGTTATAAAAAGGTTTGCCTTGCAATTGTAAAATGGTTGGCAGCCAACGTAATGCCAATGTAGGCCCACAGTCAAACACCCAACGTCTGGCCAACGTAAGCCCACCTTCGAACACTGGTTGACAGCCAACGTCTGGCCAACGTTGGCCCACTGGCCAAAATGTCGTTGGCCCAACGTGACTTGCCAATGTCATGCCAATGTAATCACTGTCGTTGAGCCAACGTTGGGCCAACATATGCTTGCTATCTGGGAAGGCTCTACAACAAGTCTCCATACAGCAGTGACAATACTGGTCTACTGTCTGAACTGTGCTCAGTTACATCACATCATATTCAGAGTACTGTGATCTTCTTTGGATGCACAGTTAGCACTTTTCCACCAAAAAAACTAGTGTTTCTACCAGTTTTACTGGAAACAATGATACATCACAGCATACATCATTAACAGAGGGTTGTCACAGCCTGTTCTCTGGCAGTGTCACATGTTTTCTGTGTTTATTTTGCTATATGCGTTGCCTGTTGGGTTTTCATTCTCCACTAATCCCGTTCTCCACCCCCAGGTCACGTCAGGTCGTCTTGCCTTGGTAATGTGCTACACCTGTCTTCAGTGATCTCACAGCCCTGTGTGTCATTTATCTTCCTAATTACACTCATTATTTAGTCCCTCATGGTTCCCTTGTCTGGTGCCAGTCATTAAATGTATCTCTGTCAGAATAAGTTGGTAAATGTATTAGTCCCAGTGTTGTGAATGTCTGTTTAAGTTTGTGGAAACATTTGTGTTTTGAGTGTTAATAAACATCTCAGTTTGGATGATAATAATCCGTATTATTCTCTCCTCAACTTGTTATAAGGATGTTACACATTGAAAACCTGTGAGCATTTGTACTGTTGTTGTAGACATTTATTTGTCTTCAAAATGCAAACATGATCAAATTTAGTCAATAAGAAGACTTTGAAGACTCAAAGTGTGAGAATGGTATGATGCATGTTTCATCAACATCCAGAAGGAACTGATGTGTGAGCTGCATTGCTGGAGTATTTGACCTCCGCTTAATGTATGTGTTTTAAATAAACACATTATTTGCATTGTCCTATTTTTATACCCATGCACCCACTGCATTCTGTTGATAGTTTAGTTATCAGTGTAGATTTAGTTATTGGCCGCCCTCGGCACTAAAAGAGCTTTGACTGTATATATGCACCCACAATACACAGTTGTAATAGAAAAGGTAGTTGTTTATGTAAATATACTGCAGTAAACTGTACAGTGCTAATATTATAAGAACTTTGTACAATATATTTAAAAGAACACAAAATCAAACATGTGTATGTATGTAGTTACAGTATTTAAAAAAATAATTGAGTGTATTTAGTATTGCTGACAACTAGACACGCCCACAGATGTCGCCACGGTTTGTGCTGAAAAAAAACCCTACTATTCTTTGGTTTCCGCTGCGAATGAACTTTTTAGTTTCCCAACCTACTGTATTTTTGTTGGTGGAAATGCACTAACTGTGCAGTATATCATTCTGATACAGTTATGACACTTTTCACTCTGTACTTGGACTATGACAAAGGGGGCTTTTAGCGATGCCATAGAGGCATTATTTTGGTTCCTTTAAGTTCAGTGTCAATGTCAGTTCCCTCAACCTTCCAAATATTATTTTACACAAAATGCAGGATCGCAGAACTATGGGAATAAAATTGGTATTAAAAAATCAGCAGAGTAATAGTTAATGATAATAGTAAATAGTTACAGGCAAAGATATGAAGTACAGTTTGTATCATTAGAGTCTGGTTCAGAAACATATACTATAAAATGCAAATTAAAAGCAAAACACATTAAGACTAAATATTAGACATTTCTAGACTCCGTATTGCATGTTAATAACGTCAGATGTTCCTAAAACCACTGACTGACTCGACTAAAGTGTTAAATGAAGCCCTTTAAACAGATTGATTATGCTGATTGGCTACATTTCTGTTGCTATGCGCGCATCTTGTGTCAGCAGGTCAGTGACTTGCTGCTGTTTCTCTGACTGGGTGATACTTCTGTTGCCTCAAAAGTGAGACCCTATCATCAAGCTTTCATATTCCCTCATTTAAGCTGGGAGACACAATTGCACTGCCGTCTTCACCTCTTCATCAGGTGTGAATCTCTGTCCTCTTATGGCTTCTTTCAGGGGACCAAACAGATGATAATCTTATAGAGCAAGATTAGATTTATAAGGAGGATCCTTTAGCATCTCAAAACAAAGTTTTTGGAGAATGTCAACAGTGAGGGCAGCGGTGTGCAGCATGCAACAACAACACAACACCCTTGATTAGCAATCCTCTGCATATTGTTTGAGTTTTAAACTTCAGTTCTTCACTGTAACAAGCACTGCTGATTCTTGATTGTTGAACCTTTTTTTCTGATAATGTTCCAGTACTGGCCCTCAAATATCCCAGAAAACTTGTCTGACTTTTGAACTTTTTCTTGGTAGGTGATTGATGATGTTTCCATTCCATATTGTGGTATGCTGTTTATTCTCAGGCTTGATGTGATGAATCCATGTCACCAGTAATGATTCCTTGTAAGAAACGTTCACTTTTTTTACAGTATTGTACACATTTTGTTCACAGATGTCCAAACACATCAATAAAAAAAATGAATCAAAATTTATTTATAAAGTGCCTTTTACAACGGACGTTGTCACAAAGCAGCTTTACATAATTAATATCAGACAATTTGAATCTAAGCCCAAAGTGAGCAAGCCGAAGGCAACAGTGGCAAGGAAAAACTCCCTCAAGGCTTGAGGAAGAAACCTTGGGAGGAACCAGACTCACAAAGGGGATCCATCCTCCTCTGATCAAACTACTGACACAGATTTACATCCTTAGTTAAATCTGACATTGTGCTATAGTATAAAACAATAATGATATTAATAATAGTGATCATTGCATCCATATTGGGTATCATAATTAAAATGCAGTAGCTTTAGAGCTTCAGTCCGATCATTGCTAGTAGTAGATGTAAGTGAGCAGCATGTCTGGTGTCAACAGCAGGAAAACCCACTCCGGAGCAGAAGGAATTGACCGCAGTAGATGTAGTGGACCAGGTGGTCTGTTGCGGACTGCAGGAGAATTCAGCCATCGATTACCTTCAGTGGCCATTTCAAACACATCTTTTGCAAATCACTACATGCTGCTCTTCTTTTGTGCGAATCATAAGTGGGCCGGACATTTTTTGTTGCACTGCTGTCATAAATTTACTGACGTAACACATCAAACCTGCTCAACAGTTATTATAGAGACAGAGTCCTAGTACAGAACTATCTATCTATCTATCTATCTATCTATCTATCTATCTATCTATCTATCTATCTCTCTCTCTCTCTCTCTCTCTCTCTCTCTATCTACACACACACATACATCACATACATATACATATATACTTTTTTTAGATACAACCACCATCATTGTATAGTCTAGTACTTTTGACTGTGTTTAGAGTAAATGAACCAAATTCAGTTTCAAAGACAATCTCACCCGGAGGGAAAGATGATAATGCTGGTTTAGTGATTTAATCTGTTTAGGCAGCTCATTTGCCTGCAAATCAAAGCTGTACAGCCAAATAGGTCTGTTCAAATAGGCTTGAGCCCCTGAGGCTGAATCAAGTATTTAATATCTGCATCTCAAACATACAAATTCTACCACCATTCTAGTCCACATTACCTATTAATATGTCGAGCTCTGTGTGGTGTGTCGTTTACTACCTGTGTGTATGTTTATAAGGGTGACACTGTCAGCATAGGCGAGGTCACTTCAGCAGGTGTTCATTAGGCCTCGTTAATTCAATCAAAAAATAAGAATATGCAAATTTAATTAACCCATATCCCACGATGAGGCACCTGCTCCTCCTGCTGATTTCACAAGATGAAGCAGGAAAAAAGGCCTTGCACATCATGTTTCTCATCATTCTCCCAGTATATTCAATGGACCAAGTGACCTTCTGACCTACTGACTGCTCAAAATGATATGTCTTGAACCACTTTTTAACTTTATTTATTTATTTATTTTTAGCCAGGTGTGTTGCGTAAGTTGCTTTGCTATAGAAGCTACAGTCCAGAACAGTTAATGTTAAATTATTGGTTTAAATTCAGTAATAGACTTACTCATCAAAGTCATTATAAGACAGGTCTGTTCACCCTGCCATAATGTCCTAGAAACCACCAGGGGTTTGTGTACACTACGTATTCACTTGGCATTTCTTTCAAGAAGTTTATATATATAGCAGACAAATGTTCTGGACATTCAGTGTTTTTTCATGATTTAAAAATGTTCTGCATTGTAGATTAATACTAAAATCATCTAATCTATGAATAAACACATCTGTAATTATTTAGTAAACAAACAAGTAAACAAACCAGAATATATTTATATTTTACATTCTTCAGCATAGGCACCTCTTGCTTAGATGGCAGCTTTCTTGCATTTCTTGCCTCTTAATGTGTTTGAGACATCAGTTGTGTGTCTACTTTGAAGTAAAATCTAAAACATATTTTAGTTTGTTTAACACTTTTAAGTTTACTACATGATTTCTTATGTGTTATTTCATAGTCTGGATGACTTCAGTGATCATTTACAATAGAAGTAAAATGCCCACCAAGAAAAAATATCTGCTGAAAAATTGATGCTGACAGCCATAAGAGGATGGAGGTTCACTTCTGATGAAGAGGTGAAGACAGAGCTGCACTTGTAGCTCAAAGCTCAACCATAAACATATATTAATGAGTTAATATAAAAGCTTGTTTATAGATGGCCAAAGAGTAATAAAAAGAGTCTGGATCATTTCTTACTCACCTTATATATAAAACATGTTTGAGGTCAATAACTGGTTCAAATGACTGATTTTAAAGGCAAAAGTGAACATTTGATTTTGGAACTCGGAGGTCGATTAAGAGCATGAATGGGATGATTCTGATTACTTTAAACTCATTCATTTTCCCCAAAGATATAAATGGCTACAATACAGGGACTGGTTGTTAATGGTGAAATGAGGTTTATTCAGATAAAAGAGCAGGGGGCAGCGGTGGGGTTTCCAGGGCAAAGCCTCCTCATCCTCTGTCTCACACAGTCCCATACACAGAGGTCCAGGTGCTGTGATTGTCTCTTTGACCAGTGCTCATTTTCCTCTGCGTCTTTGTTTGGGTGATAGCACCTGCTGTAGTGATGCGCTCATGGGACAGTGATTTTAACACTACATCTCTCTCTCTCTCTTTCTCTCTCTCTTTCTTTCAACCCCAACAAAAACATGTATTTTGTAGGCGTTGTCTTGTTTAATGCTTCAATGCTTTAAACATTCAAGCATTTAAAGTGATGGTTTGGGGAACATTCAAGCATAGTTGATGAGCCAAGGCATGTTTGATGTCTTTCCTGTTTTAGTTCTGCATTGGAATTATGAGGTTAAAGTATATAATAAGCATTGCTAGGTCATAGCCATGCCAACTGCATGTCCAAATCAGACCTAGCGTAGCTTTTGATGGTGTATAGTGCACTGTATAGTAGAAGACACAATATAGATTTCAAGATTTAGAATAAAATGCTTTTTAGCTACAGTTTTAGGCAATTTTCCAAAGTGGAGAGAACTTCCAATATGAGCCCATTTAGAAATGAAGATTTGACCTCTGGAGAGCTACATCTACGCCATATCCTATGCTATAGCTTGACGCACACCTTCTCAGAAATGTAACTACACATTGTTTTGATTGATGTGCATGGTAGCATCTGCCTTTGCCACCATTTGTATGAACATAGATCAAGTTGAGAAGAGATTAACTGAGGAAATTTGTAAATGTGAACATCTACACACTTCCTTTTTAGCACACTACAAAGACTGTCAGATGGCAGCAAATTCATGGCAAGAGATTTCCACAAACATTGTTTTAGAGTGTATGAAGTCAAAACAGTGTCCTAAAAACCCCATCGCCCTCTAGTGTTCTGGTGGTGTAATTGCAGAATCACAATGGCATAGGCTATTGACTCTGCAGAATGAGCCAATTTAGATATGAAGATTTGGCCTCTAGAGTTTTCAGTTGTTATAATGCCCACAGTGCCAATCAATCAAAGTCAGTGGGACCTACAGGCCAATTTTGGCCACTGTGTTGGATTCATACGCTCCGTTATGTCCAAATGGATGTTTGTGGAAATCTCTCACCATGATTTTGCTGCCATCTGGCAGTCTTTGTAATGTGGTCTATGCTTCGATGCGCAAGCATAAATTGACCTTAAAGGTTTCCAGTTTGATTCCCTGGACCAGCAGGAAATGTGAGAAGGGGTTGAGAATGAACAGTGCTTGCCCTCCCTAAACAGTCATGGCTGAAGTACACTTGAGCAAGGCCTGGGTGGGGGGGATTGTGGGTCACATTATTTTTTTAAATGAGTGTTTACTAACTGGAGAAATAAAATAATACTAAATGGGGGCAGCCATTGCCTAAAAATTGGGCATGGGGCCAAAAGGTCGCTTGTTTGATCCACTGAACTAGAAAAATATCCCCAGCTGAAGTTTCCTTGAGCAAGGCCCCCAACTGCTCCCTGGGTGCTGCAGCAGGTGCCCTGTGCCCTAGTGTGTGGAGGTGTGTATTCACTTTGGATGGGTTAAATACAGAGAGAAATCTGTACATGAATCAATAGAAAGTAACTCTACTACTTATTTCTTATTTTAATTATTTTAAGCACCAATAAACATTTAGGTGTGATTTGGATGTGCATGAGGGGCTGGTTTACATCTCAGGTAATGTAACCAGCATGAATAACAACTCTGATCAGCTTCACAAAGGTGTGACAGTGTACAGGTTTGGTAATGAATTATAGCGCACAGTGGTGGGATGAGTATAATCACTGTCAGGGGAAATTGTGGTCAAAGCTTCTACCTTTACTTCTATCAGATTCTTCTACACTCTACTCTTCCTTCTCCTAACTTATGTGTCTGAACGTGACACTCTGATCTCCTGAATGAAGGCTCTGATGGCAGGATTGTTACAAAAGGACAGCATCTCTTTTAGCGTGAGTAATATCATAGCAGCACCACCAATTAAGTCCAGCTCATTTGTGTCTTTGTGAAGAGCAATCCTCTCTTTATTAGTGCTGTAATACCACTGTTGCCCATTGGAGCGCTCTCAGAGGCTGAGTAGACACACTCCAGCCCATTTCATACACAGTGAGTCACAATGAGAGTAAAAACTGACAGGATTTCTACAGCTGTGACGAGAGTTTGGCTGAGATTTGACCTGTTATGCTAAAAAGGCCTTTAACTCTACACTGCCTTACAGCCACTGAACTGTAATTCATAGACTTGAGAGAGAGAGAGAGAGAGAGAGAGAGAGGAATGCAGGAGAGTGAGAAAAAACATGGATAAAAAGAGAAACAGATGAAAAAATTTATATTGGCTAGAGAGTGTAATGGAGTGAATGAGAAAGAAGTAGTGGAGAAAGAAAGAAAAAGAAAGAAAGAAATATATGTACAGTATATAGAGAGATGGGAGTAAATAAAAAGAGAGAAACTGGTACACAGACAAATGGATATAGAGGGCAGAATATATATATATTGAGAGACAGGGAAAAGAGAGGATGATAGAATAAAGAGATTGATAGAGGGTTAAATGAGAACAGCAGAGAAAAGAAAGATAGTAAAGAGAAAATGAGAGAGAATGGATAGAGATGTGGATAAAGAGAGGGGAGAGAATAGAGAGAAGATAAGAGAAAGCAAAGATTTTATTAAGAGAAATGTATTTTTCAAAATGTGGAAAAGAGAATAAAAGACAAAAATAGATAGACATGTATAAAGAGAAGTGAAAGAAAAATGAGAGTAGTAGAGAAAAGGGAGATAGATAAAGAGAAGCTAGCAAAGAGATAATATAGAAAAGAAAGACTGATTAAACTTTGACCTCCGCATTTAACCCATCCGTGCAGTGAAACACACACTAGTGAACACATTAGGCTGTATGAACATCTGCCTGAAGCCATGCACAGTCCTATCCAGGGTGCCCAGTGAGCAGTTGTGGGTTAGGTGCCTTGCTCAAGGGCACTTCCCTAACCACCAGGCTATGGCTGCCCCAAGATAGACAGATAAAGAGGCGGGAAAACAGTGAGAATTCTAAAGAAGACAGAGAGAGATGGATAAGGAGAGGAGAGTTAATAGAGAGAAAGAGATGGTGGGGTACACAGCACAAGAGACAGAACCAGAGAGAGGTAGATAAACGGAGAGAAAAGAGAGACACAGAGAGAACAAAAGAGAAAAAAGGCTTTAAATATTTCTCCTAAAACACTTATGGGAAAATCTGTTTTGCAATCCCCCCCCCCCAAAAAAAAAAAAAGAGAAGGATCACCCATTTTTGTTTGAGGATGGGAAATAACACTTTCACAAAATACCCTCAACCCAAAATGGCTATTTCACAGCAGCCGACCGTTTGATTGTGTTTGAGCTTCACGGAGGAACCTTTTCCTTTTGTAGTCGGTGAGCTTTGACATAAAGAGCAGCTCCATTCAGCTCGAAAACAGCTTTCATCTGAATAGTAACAAAGACCAGTACACACACACACACACTCACACAGTTTTTCTTTCTTTCTCTTTCACTCTGTTTTCCTCTCTTTTCTTTTTCTCTCACAGACAGACTGTGTGCTGTTGTCAGTGTGTGTGTGGTGCAGGTGGAGGCTGAATGGTTGTTTCCTCTAAAGTAGCTACGCTGTACAGATGCCAGCCTGGTGTGTATAATGGAAGTGTGTGTGTGTGTGTGTGTGTGTGTGTGTGTGTGAGAGAGAGAGAGAGAGAGAGAGAGAGAGAGAGAGAGAGAGAGGCAAAGGGTTTTCATACTTATCACAAATGTGCACTATATGGCAAAATTTAGCTACTAGCATTATTATTATTATTATTATTATTATTATTATTATTATTATTATTATTATTACATAGAGTCTAACTGAGATATTACAGCATGGTGGATAGCAATTCAGCTGGAAGTGGAAAAAGTGGCCATATTTTATAAAATTCCTATTGGCAGGTTGGGTTCAAATAGGGAGGCAAGAAAGTGCACATGGAAAATACAAAAACACTATCAGTGAACTTTTTGGTTAGTGTTATAGGCTTAACTAACCATCGAGTTGCATTTTGGTTTTTCTTTTTTCAAAAAGTAGAGCAGTGCTCCTTCAATGCTGATTCATTGTGTGGGCAGCCATGTTGATTTGATGGAATAGCTTTTATTGAAGTAACTCTCTACCGTCCAGGGAAGACTTTCTACTAAATTTTGCAGGATTGTTCCGGGGATTGATTGCATTTAGTGACAAGAGTGTTAGTGAGGATGTTAGATGATCCTTGTATGACACCCCAACTCCACCAACTGATCCAAGTATTGGATAGAGCGCCAACATTCTCAGTGCTGGGGGGCTTTATACTGCTCAAACCCATGTTGGGCATTTGGTGTGATGCCAAATATGTTTAGACCAACAGTGGAACTTCGTTTTTTGTCATTAATCCATTCTAAAGTGCCTGATGACAAGTGAAATGAACTAACTAAGCAATATTTCCCAAAATAAATAATGTAAATCCAATAATTCTGTACCAGACACTCCAGAATATCAACAAAAATACATTTTATATACACAGTAATTACATACAGAACACAATGAGAAATAAATACAAAAGACAAATGAAATGGATGAAAGAACATTTAACAAGTAACTCTTATGGTTGTATGCTCCATTTTAGAGTGTGCCAGTGTGGTCCAGCTGGCAACCTTTCAACCGTTCTCGGCTACTATTTGTTTTTGCACCCATTTTTAGGCAGAAGTGCTGCATGCCATCGCTTTAGTGTGACATGTTTTAGTCTGTTTTGAGCATTATCGATGAGACACAAAGCCAGAATGAACAACAAATGCGTGGGTGAGTTATGAATGCATGGATGGATGCTTTGTGCCGAAATTAGCGGCAAGTCACATAAACAATAACTTGGGCAAAATTGAATAAGTTGACAATAACTGAATTGTACAATAACCAGGGCAAATAATAACTGATGTTCCACTGTATTCTATTGGTACTACCTCTTTTGGCATTTGTACATATGTGTCAGCAATTAAAAGTAGCTGAATGCATTCATTAGAAGGGGTGTCCACAAACATTTGGACATTTTGTGTATGTTTGAATTGTTTCCCATTTTTAACCATAGTGCTTTCCTAACAACCTTGGCTGTTGTGGTAGTAAAGCACTGAACTGTTTTTCTGAGTCTCTGAGCTTGTAGTTTTCATTCTCTTCTGTTTTGGGCTACAAACCTTTTGTTCCACACCTCACCTGTAATGCCGCATTAGTGTTTGCGCCTGGCCCCTGGCCCCTAACACGCTGAGGTTTCTGCTAGACTGTACATTTGTTGTGGAGTGATGACAGCAGCGCCTGCATCTGCTGTGGCCGTGGGGAACGATGTGTCAGGCACAAACATAAACACAAACACATTGTAAAAAGGCTCCAAGTGCCACATTATACTCAGGGCTATTCTCTAGCATTAGCATTTCCCCAACAACAAGCCAAAACAAGTCAAAAGGTCCATATGATTCACTTTCACTTATAAATAAAGGTGGTAAAAAGAGTTCTTTGCATGATGCCTTTGTTGAAACGTTATTGAAAGAACGTTTTTTATCTAGGAAGAGCTACACTATTTAAAAAAATGGTTCTTCAAGGGTTCTTGCTAAAGAAAATGATTATATATAGAACCACATACACTCAAAGAACCCTTTGCATGATTCTAGTTTTTTTTACATGGTGAAAGGGTTCTTCAGACTATTAAAGAATGTGATGTTTCTATACAGAAATTGTTTCTATAGTGCTACAAAGGGTTCTGCTATTGTTACAATGCCAAGTTTGTAATAATAGAAGTCCTTTTAGGTGCGATATAGAGCCAATTTCAAAAATATTCGAAGTAGGATCATCTACAGCACATTCTTCATCAATCTGAAGAACACTGTCACCATACAAAGAAATCTAGAATCATGGGTTCTTTGAGTGTACATGGTTCTATATGTAGCCATTGTCTTTAGCAAATAACCCTTGAAGAACCATTTTAAGAGTGTGTTTAATAAACAGTGTTTAATATGATGGTTCTTTAAAGAAATGCTTCATACTTACATATTTCTTCACTTACCCCAGATGTAGTCAGTCAGTCAAGACATGTTTGGAGCTTCTTTAGAAAGTCACCCAAACATAATTTTTGTTCATTTGTATAACGTATATACAGTATATGAGATCAACAACCAGGTGTGTACAGGTGGTGAAAAGATCTGATGCCTACCAACATGAGCAAATCCAAACATGTCTTTATTCACATATTGTGAAAGCAACCATTGTGAACATCAAAACAAATGACTTTCAGCATCTACTTAGCGTTTGAAGTCTCCTTACTCAATCTCCTGAGTCCTTTGGTCTAGTTCTTTGCAGGGTTGTTCCCACTCTAACAATATGGCTGATAATTGGAAAGAAATAATGAAAAGATTACTGCAGATGATTGGTTTCAATGGGTTTACTATTAATAGGCCTGTGTTTGAGTAAAATGAAATTTTTTATTTTATTCTATAGGCTACAGACCACATTTCTATCACATTCCACATTATAATAATCTCATTTAGAGCATTTATTTACAGAAAATGAACAACTGGTCGAAAAAGCCAAAACAGTGTAGTGTTTTCACACCTTGAATATTGCAAAACAAGATCATATTCATAAACACAACACTAACGTTTCAACTTAGAAATTAGTCCAGCAACAATTTTGTGGAATTTGCTGCTCTGTTCACACTCTACTCTAGTCTTTTAGTACTGCTGGTTGACTTTATGTCTTTTTTTTTCTTTAGCTGAAATTCGAACAGCTAAGCTTTATCCATCTGTATATATGCTAATACCACTGCTATGTAGTAGTACATACAGTGCTATTCTCACAGGTAGAAGTGAGGATATGCTAGTATAATACCATTGAATTCATATAATTAGCAGAGACAGAGCTTTCACTCACAGTCGATATGTCACACTCAAGCCTGTCTAAATCCTCGGGTCAGAGTTCAGAGGTGACGGCTGTGTTAGAGGAGTGTGACAGGTTGTTTATTGATTAGTCACTCATCTCTGAGATTACCGTGTGATTACACATGAAATATGAGGTTATGACTCCACTAAATAAATTAATCTTAATGAGTTCTAATCTAGGAAATTTTGTCACACAATAAATTAATGGAAATAATTACACACACTATAGGATTGTGTGTGTTTGTTTGTTTGTGTGTGTGTGTGTGTGTGTGCGTGTGTGTGTGTGTCTGTGTGTGTGTGTGTGTAGCTTGATTATAGACCCTTAGGTTTGATGCTACACACAATTTTAAGCTTGAAATATATTTTGCTTGCACTGTGCTATTGCAATTATTTTGCAATGTATTGTTTTACAGGGCAAATAATTTAACAGTATATTTGTAACATTCATTATGAAACACCACGCTTTAATAATACAGTAATGAGGCAAAGTAGCCACAATATAAGAGCAACAGATTGAGCAAGAAGGCCCCAGGAGTTAACTAATTAACTGATTGACAATATGTAAAGTTATTAAATATGTAAAATTTTCAAATATGGTAAGAACATTAGCTTTGACTGATGCTAAATATTCTTATATTTATCTCAGTTTATGCAAAAAAAATTCTGTCTGTTCTTGATATACAGAGCTAGAGAAATGTAAAATAAAAAGGTGATATAAGAATATGTCTGGTCATATAAGTAATCAGCTTGTCATTTTAGTAAGCTCAAATTAAAGGTATAGTCAGAATTTCTTTTGAGGGAGGGATGGTAGTGGTTTATAGGTTGGAGGCTCCAGCTAGCAATCATTCTGTCCCAAGGAGATCTCTATACAGTAAATAAAACATAATTAAACACACAATGCTGTGTGGAAGTTTGGGGAACCGGAATTTGGCCAGAAGAATGGACACAATCACTTTTCATCCCACTGCCCAAGAAAAGAGGACTTGCTCCAGTGCAAGAACTACAGGCCCATTGCACTGGTCTCACATGCTAGCAAGATCTTGTTGAGAGTGATATTAAAACGAATGCAGTCTAAGCTGGAAGGGGAGATTGCCCAAGAACAAGCTGGATTTAGACCAAGAAGAGGCACTCGGGATCAGATCACAAACCTCCGGATCATCTTTGAGAAAGCAAGAGAAAGGAACCAGGAACTGTATTTCTGTTTTATTGATTTCACAAAGGCATTCGACATGGTACAACATGACCAACTGTGGATAACCATGCTGGAGATGGGTTTCCCCTCACACGTTTTACTGGCCACATCAAAAGAACAACTAGAAGAGCTGGTGAGTCGCACTGAGAAGGCTGCAAAGGAATATAACATGCAGATCAATGCAGCTAAAACAAAGATGATGAACACTGAAGATATACTGAAGATCACAGTCGAAGGAAGACTTCTGGAGCAAGTAGACTCTTTCACGTATTTGGGATGCAGAGTTACAAAGGGTGCAGATTGTGCCAGTGAAGTGAAGACAAGAATGGTCATGGGCATGTAGGTGATGGTCAAATTGACAAACATGTGGAAAAGCAAGTCAATTATCACCAACACCAAACTAAGACTGATGAAAGCCTTGGTCAGGCCAGTAGCTACATATGGATGTGAAGCCTGGACACTGAAGAAAGAGGAAGAAAGACCGGGTACTGGTAAGAACAGAAGTGAAGTGACCGTGTTAGACGTGGGAAACATTGAGACGTAGGGTTTATGCACTTTCT
>BRDA01005274.1:9488-26988 GCA_036984385.1 Crenuchus spilurus
ATAATGAATCATGTAGTAAACTTAAAAGTGTTAAACAAACCAAAACATGTTTTAGATTTTACTTCAAAGTAGACACACAACTGATGTCTCAAACACATTAAAGGGGCAGGAAATGAAAGTCATGAACTCTTGACAAGTCACAGCTGTTAACTGAAAGCCATTCCAGGTGACTACCTCATAAAGCTGACTGAGAAAATGCCAAGAAAGCTGCATCTAAGCAAGAATGTAAAATATAAACATGTTCTGGTTTGTTTACTTGTTTGTTTACTAAATAATTACAGATGTATTTATTCATAGTTTGGATGGCTTTAGTATTAATCTACAATACAGAACATTTTTAGATAATAAAAAAACACTGAATGTCCATAAGATGTGTCCAAAACTTTTGATGGGCACTGTGCACTACCCGTATGAAGCCTACCATTAAAGCTTCCCCAAATTCTACCCTGTGAAGATGGCATAAAAACAATCAAATGAATGAATAAGAATAAGGGCACAACAGGTGACACATTAACCACCAGAGAGAAACAAAACATTCATCTCATCATGTGTACATCAATCAATGTTTATTTCAATTTGATTAGCATCAACATATGTTTCATGATTTTTTTAAATTCCAGTAACCTCTATAACACTACTGTAATATCGATAAGAACAAAAGGTGGTAGAATCCATTTAAACAAGACCAACGTTGCTGCCTTCTCTGAAGAGACCAGCGGCTCAGAGTTTGGGGTAAAGGGAGGACTAGAGAACTCCATTCAGGATGTTAGACAGGGTACCATCTTCCAACAGGTACAACATTTACAGAGGAATATCCAAATCACATTAGTCAGTAGTTTCATTGTAGGCTGACGTTTTTCGCTCCCACTCTCCTCAGGTTCCACTGTACATTTTAGTATAAAAGCTGAGAACATAGAAACAAAACACCCTGTAGTTTTTTCTGCTGCTGAAACAAACGTAATGAACGTCAGAAAAAAGACGGATGGGATCGGTCAGCAGACACCTACACGTTCTCCTGACCTCAACATGACCTTGGTGGGAAGATGGGTGGCTGTTACGTTTGTAGCCATTCACTCCAATGTACGAAAAGAAACCTTTAAAGGGATAGTTCAACCCAACTGCTGGCTTTCATGCCCTGCTAGCTGTTACTCATTGTTAGCCATGCTAGCTGCTATTTTTTGGCTAAACTGTCCCTTAAATTTGGCCTAAACAAAGTTTTTGAGAGATGGTGGCCCTGCGAATGTTCCACTTTGACTTGAGTGACCATTAATGTGTAGCCCCTTCTTTATTTACAAAGCAGAAGTGGAGTGAGCTGTGGTGGGAATTATGGGAAATGTAGTACAGTAGAGGAACAGAATGTGTTACAGCACAAGCACGGCAGGCCAAAGCGGGGAAAATGAAGCAAATCAACCATGATTTCACACTCAAAATACAATTCAGAAAGATTTAGCTCACAACTTCATAGGCTAATATCAACCTAAGCAAGTTCAGGGTTGCCAGGTCCAGACAAATTCTCCAGTAAAATCCACTATGAAAAGCTGAGTGTAACCCAAAATTTCAAGTGTCCAATCACAGAAATTGAATAACAGAAATTATATATATATATATATATATATATATATATATATATATATATATATATATATATATATATATATATAATATATATATATATATATATATATATATAATACTGATGTATTAATTTTATAATACTTTTCATATAATACTAATTTATTCATTTTCTTTTCTATTTTACACTTTTTGAAGCATTTGATATGTTATTATTAATAATACTGTTATTGAAAAAGCTTTATTATTGTATAATAATATCAATAAAACTAATAATGTGGAAACTAGGAATTATTATTAATAAAACCATATTATAATACAATGAGATGAAGTTCCTACATTTTTTTTATCTTAAAATCATAATCTTCCTTTTTCTCTTTCTCTCTGTTCTAACCTATTTTCACCTAATATTAGGATTAAAATTAATACTATTGTGTTTACTTCTTCTTCCTCAGCTGTTCAATGTCTGTTTTTTCTTTAATTTTATTCTGCTACTTTAATTGTTTTTTTTTTTGGGCTGTGGCAAAGATTTTTAATAAAAAACAAAAACAAAAACAAAAAAACTTCACACTCAACTGCGAAAATGTGAACCTGGCAACCCTGATTCAGTCACTCCATACATTAAGTGAAGAACATGTATATTCATGTGGTGTCCCCAGGCTCCGCCTTTGTATACATATTCAAAATGACAACCAGAAGACACGAGTGAACAATCATCTGATATGTTGTAAACTTCAAAAATCTCATTCTACGTGTTAACTCACAAAACTCACTTTCTCAGACTCGTTCAAGCAGAGGTTTCTCCAAACGTCTTTAGTGAGGTACACTGTGACTCACCGAAAGGTAACACATGACCCAAGGCAGCAGAAAAGTCCAAAAAACAAAAGGACGTAACAGGCCAGCTGAGTTATTTGTGTATTTTTTGTTTGTTTGTTTGTTTGTTTGTTTTTTTCTTAAAAAATGAATGAACAGACAGTTGAAACTGCAGCGTACTGGAACAGACACGAACCAGGCTAACCTCCCACGAGTTAGGCTAGTTTCATCTACAGGTAACAGCTCGAAATATCAACCACGGACAGAAGAAGTTTCATCGCTAGTTTACAGGAAAGATACTTCACCCATCTAGAATATGGCACATGTATTATTACATTGGCTTCATGAATAGAAACACATCCAAGTAAGACCACGTCGACGTACACTCATGGCACGTTTCGCCAAATACAGTTTACTTCTCGCTGATACGTCTAAGACCACTTTTATCACGTCGTACATTTCTAGGAGAGGGTGAAGTAACTCGGTATTAAAGCTGTTATTCAGGGTCAGCAGCTACTTTGTAAACTCCGGCTTATGTCGCTAGTAGCATGTGTGGTTGGCTTCATTATCACCGGCTAGTTGTTTTGGTGAGCGCGCTCGAAGTTAGCTGTGGCTGCTGTAGTTTATATGAATATTCTGCGATCAGAATACAACACATTGTGTCACTGATGTGAAGACAGAGTGGTGGATTTTCAAATCATATATTACCAAAAAAGAAACATGGCATAATCAAATAAATAAATAAATAAATAAATAAATCATATTTTGGCCTTATAGCAATGCAGGTATACAGCTTTTGTTTTTTTTATTTATATTTTATCGCTATTTCAAAAAATATAAAGTTATTTTTTCCCCCCGTCATAAGTTTCTGATATTGGCTTATATTAATAAATAAAAGTATGTTATTCCTTGAATCCCCTTTTAAAGTAACATGCTGCTGTTTGAATATGGCAGTTTGATGTTTTTATAGGTCATCCATTTTTGTTTCATGCAGTCTTGTTGGTTTCACTTAACTTTCAGAGTATTTACACAGCAAGAGCCAATTCACCTCCTGTGAGAAGACCCCAACACCTGTACATGAACAAAGATGGTCTAATCCGCAACCTGTGAGAGGAGGAACGCCCCCTCCCAACCCACTGCCCAGTCCTTATCGTTAATGGAACGTGTCCATCGTATTGTCCTCTGTGGAACCAGTCCGATTGAGACGTAGTCCTGTACACATAGTCCCGACAGAGGCGGAACAGCCCTAAAGTCCCTCTGTAAGGTCCGTGTCCCAGAGTAGTGCCCTCTTGTGTTGGAGGGCAGAATTAGCCTTCGTCCAGGGTCTCTAAAACTGATACCACTTCTTGTCTTTGCATTTCAGCATCAGCTGTGGGGGGGAAATGTCATGTTTACATTAGGTTCAGTTCTGTAGTTCACAAATGTAGCATCGTCACATACCAAAGAGGGGTCATATTCAGTTTACATGTGTTGGTATTAAGTTATCAATTACAAGTTACGGATTATTTATTCCTTCCTGGAAAAAAGTTATTTAATTCTTGTGGTTAAGGAACCAGCTCTGTGACCGGGAGGTCGCTGGTTCAATGTCCCGAACTGACAACTGAAGTGCCTGTGAGCAAGGCTGCTAACCCCCAACTACTCCCTGGGTGCCGTGGATAGGGATGCCCTGATTTGCTCTGATTTTCTCAGTCAACGTTTGCCAATGTGATGGCACACAATGGAATTTGGCCTCCACATTTAACCCATCCATGAAGGGAAACACACACACTAGTGAACATGTGCCTGAAGTGGTTGGCAGCCCTATCCACGGCGCCCGGGGAGCAGCTGAGTGTTAGGTGTCTTGCTCAAGGGAACTTCAGTCATGACCTTTAATTTTATTTTAAGTGGGAATTATAAATTGCTCCAATTTTCCAAGTAGGGATTACGAGCTGCACTGGGAATCACAGCATTCCAGATTTTCTGAATGGAAATGAGGAGTTACTTAGTTTTTTTTCTGTTTTTCTTTGATCAAGTATGCCGCCTAGTGTTGTGTTTCACTAGATTAAATGTGGAGGTCACATTCATCTGTGTACAAGCCCATTGGTCAGTGTGTCACTTTCACGTTCATTTAAAAAAATGTGTATGTTCTAAAATCACACAAAGAAAACAAGCAAGTAAAACAATCCTGGCTCTGTAAACAACTCAGGTAAATATTAGCATTACTCTATTACTGGACTAGAGGTACATGCTAGGTCAGGGGTGGCCAACCCTGGTCCTGGAGAGCCGCATTCGTGCTCAGTTTGGTGATCTCCCTGATCAAACACACCTGATTCAACTCAGCAGGCAATTGTAGTGTCAGAGCAGTGACATCACCAAACTGTGCAGGAATGCGGCTCTCCAGGACCAGGGTTGGCCACCCCTGTGCTAGGTACTGTAATCAGATTTCAAACCACCTCCAAATGTGCTTTGGATCAAATTTGCAAAAATCAGATTTCATATGGCGGTTCAGACCACCAAAAATTTGGGTACAATCTAGACAGACTGAAAATCAGATTAGTTTTGTCTGAACACAGATGCCCATTTTTCACATCCGATATAAAGGGGTGTGTGTGATTATGAGGTTATATGAATAAATACATAAATAAATGTGTTTATAAATACAGTGGAACCTCAGTTATAATTTGCTTTGGTTATCGTATAATTCAGTTATTGTCAGCTTTTTTCCAATTTTGTCCCAGTTATCGTTTATCTGCCCAGTTTTCATCGGCGTGCCCAGGTGACTCACTGCTAATTTCGGGAAAACAAAGCATCCACCCACGCATTCGTCGTTCACTCTGGCTTTCTTGTTTCTCGTTGATAACTCTCAAAACAAACTAAAAGACACACTAAAGCGACGACGCACAGCACTACCGCATGAAAACTGGTGCAAAAACAAATAGCGGCCAAGAACGAGAACGGGTGTACAAAACAAAACAAAGGATGCTGGCTGGACCACATCAGCACTCTCTAAAACAGAGCGTAAACCTCTTTATTCATTTCATTAGTCTTTTGTGTTTATTTCTCATTGTGTTCTGTATGTAAAACTAGTTATTCTATATAAAATGTATTTTTTTAAAATATTTTTGAGTGTGTGGAGCAGATTAATTGGATTTACATTATTTCTTATGGGGAACATTGCTTTAGTTATTATTATCAGGCACTTTAGAATGGATTAATGGTGAAAACCGAGGTTCCACTGTACTAAATAATCTAATAAAATTGGCACCAGAATTACAAAAAAGGAAAGAAATCAAGATCATAAATTAAGAAACAAAACCCGTTTGTAATGTTTTGCTGATGATGTGATTTATTCTCTGCTTTGACAATAAGGAGTGGTACTGCACTCTAGATAAGCTCTTAAAAAGGGAACCAGTCCAGACCTAATTTAGATGAATTAATAATCCAGCTCTGCTCTCATTCATACCTCATGAGCATGTTTGGAGAAGGTTTCAGCGCTGGACATCATGAGGGCTGTCCTCTCTTCCAGCTCACCCAGTCTCTGCCCTCTCTCGTCCAGAGCGATACGAGCTCTGGCCAGTTCACCCACCGCCCCGCCGGCAGCCACTCGCATGCCCTCCACACTGCCCTGACCTGGGATATGTTGGGCCAAACTTCGAGATGCCTTCCCTGCTGCAGCTTCACCAACTACACAAATGAGAAGGGAAGGATAGAGAGGGCGGGAATATAGCACATGAATGAAAACAGAATTTTCCAGTGATACATCCTACTTCCAGTATGTTGGTTTTTAAATTTTTAACATTAGCTTTGCACATATGCTCCACCAAGTCTGGGTGATGCTCAAATATCTTGGGATCTGATCTTCTGAGTGGGAGATTTGAGTTGCTCCAACTTATTCATTAGGAATTACAAGTTGAACAGATTTCTTTGAGTTAGAATTAAGCAGTGGTGGGCCGTCAGGGCCTAAAAGGCCTACTCTGCTGCCCTAAAAAATATCTGAATCACAAACTGATGTTAATTATATTTTGTCCATGAATACTTATTAAATAATTCAAAATGGTCTATCCGCTTCCTTTTAAAGCTTTTCCGATGGTTGTGCTGTTTCCAGACATGTATTTTCATATTAAAGCATTTAACCAATCATATTTAAACCACCATTTGTTGCCAGGCAGGGTCAAAGTCATAGATGTCTGCCTGAAGCCTTCACAATTCATTCTGCAGGCTCTCTTAACACAAAATAAATGTGGATGAAACTGTTGCTTCAACTAATCAGATTTTGAGTTGGTGTCACCAGGGCCCTCTAGCAGGCGTATAGCAACGTCACCATATTCAGACTTGTTGATTGGATAGTTCAGATTGGTCCAATCTAGCTATTTTGTTGAGCTAAAGGCTAGACTTTTAGCATTAGCTTCAATGTCGATATGAAAGGACTTCTTGATGGAACTGAAGTGCACGAATAATCTGTACGACTAGTAATTGCACTGTTTTTGAGGAAAGAGAGGACAGATTTTTTTTTACAAATAACCCAATTTTTTGGTGAGTAAAATGTTGCTATTTTATTAAATAACTTTGCAAGTTTATGAGGTTATTATGGATGTTTTTTATGTGTGTCATGGCAGTAGCTGCAGTAGAAGACTTGTTCACCCCTGGTTTGTTTATTCAATAGAGGCATTTATTAAGGCTACAGTAGTTATCTGTTTGCAATGCAATGGCTCTTTATACTGTATTTCTGTGTATTAATGGTTTTTATAACCATAAATTAGTTTCTGAGGGGTAGATTGATTCAGACGGAGCATTACTGAAGGCCAAGGATTTGAAGTGCACGGTCTGCCACTGGACTTAAGAGTTGTTCCAATGCTCACAGTGGAAATACCAAGTAGCCCAGATTTTCTGAACGGAAATTAGGAGTTGCTTAGTTTTTCTTCATGGAATTAGACACTTTCCAATGCAAACTAAGACACAGTAGTTAATATACACATGCACAAGTATATTCAGCTGAACGAAGAAGGTTGCACTCACAGAGCTCTTCACGGTCAAATGTCTGGGCGTTGCCCCCAAAAAAACCCTTCAGGAAGCCTCGGTTCTGCGCCTCAGGAGTTTCTATGGGCGTGAAGAGCTCCCCCAACATCTCCTGTGGCCGATTGTTCGGATAATCAATCAGTGAGTCCATCAGTCATTCAATTAGGAGTGCATGAGTCGGGAAAACAGCAGAGAACAGACATGAGGTAACAGCAATGAGTACACTAGTCTCTCCAGAAGATGGCAGTGTGGTACAAGTAACCCCTGATGTTTAGGCTTTGCTGTATGTCATGCTGGAATAATTGAATATTCAGCTGTAAATATGTGCATGCTGCTTGTGTATGACCCTGTTGCATATTTCATATTTCATGTCAAAATCTGTTGATTACAAGGGCTTGATTTACACATTCCATGTTGGTTTGAACTGAATTATTTGGTCTGTAAAGCTTCTCTGCTTTAGATGATGCTGAAGCTGTATCCAGAGGACTTGTTATAGATATCTGCTCTGCAGTTGTGTGTGTGTATGTGTGTGTGAGAGAGAGGTGCACCAGGGCTCAGCTCAGCAGAGCTCAAAGCATCCATGACAAACATGACATTTCACTTCAGTGGGCACCGGCACCCACACAGGCTCCAAAAACGTTCACCCAGGATACACACCCACACCCGGCGGCACACACACCTGCAGGTTATCGCACATCTCCTGGCTGTAGGTGATGCGCTGTATCTCTGTCGGGGAGCTGAGGTAGAGGGCCTGTCCTCCGTTGGTGAAGCAGAACGTTCTAGCAATGCGCATGTCCGTTAGCGGCAGGTAGTGCACGTCCAGCAGGGGCCGTAAACTGGGCAGGCTTTAACACAAACACACACACAGCACAAGGGCATTAACACGCAACCTTTTTAGGACAATGGAAGTCATCTTCATATGAATACATCACCTGAGAGCATTCCAGCAGAGAAAAAGCCAAATCTAATTACTGTAAAACCTCGCACACGGGCACAAATCAAGGTCAGAGCAAATTGAGTAAAGAATCAATAGTCTGGGGGACTGGCAGTGCCAGTTTATCGATTCCATCCAGGGATGACATCAGGATTAAGAGACTGTCTGCATTATTCTCAGAATTAGGAACAGGATTAGGGAAATCAATGCTGTAAAAGATTAAAGCTTTAAGGGATTGGTGTCACTAAAGTACAATCACGGTTGCCATTAATTGATAAAAGCAGACCTTGAGGTGAATATTATGACCATCCCGGGTTGGGAATGTCACAGATGCCACTTGACAAGAGGAGTCCTGACATCAGTAAAGAGGTTAACTGGTGCACTGGGGTGCGTCGATTACTGTGTACCACTCACCACCAGTTGGGCACCATTGCTATGCTTTTGGGAGGCACTCAATGTACAGAAGGCCATTCTTCAGTACACAACTATAGCAGCTCTAGAACAGCCCACTAAGTTCACCACCCTTCACCTGGTACCCTAATATCAGGCCTTTTTAGACATCAGTCACATCACGTTCTTTACTCACGATGATGGTTTTACACTCTGCTACAACGTCATGATCCTTGCAGCATGCAGCAAACCCTGTCACATGGTATCTGACACTGACATCATGGGCCAAATTCATTCCAAACCAGGGAGGTCATGGCTGTTGATAATGGGCAGAGTACATCCCACTGTGCTTTCAAAGCACCAATGAAGGTCTTACTTACTACCCTACTCACTTAATCTCTCAAATGTCACTATTTTCACTGATTTTAGGATAGGTACCCAGGTTCATACCTCTAATTAAATTGTTAAACTGCATAGAAGCTTGTATGTAATATTGTTTATGTGAGCAGAGATGGGCATTAAGTGTGCAGTTCTGAGGCTTTTGAACAGTATCTTCACCAGAGTTCAACGTATATAGTGCCTTTCAGCAATCAACAAAACAGCACTTTCACTTGACTAGCCCAGGAAACGGGCATTAGCTGCGGGTGAAGATCTTTCTCAGGAAGTCTAGTAGGCGCAGCTCACTCAATACGGGAAAATAAAGCATCAGTCCAGCTTTGGTGCCTAAGTTTCATCGCTCTTGAGGCTACATCAATCCAAAACAACATCTGCACACTACTTTTAGGACCTGCCCTCAAGGTACAACAATTTAAATTTTCACAGCATGGTCAATTTGACAGGAAAAGGCTCATTTCATGGTGGGTGACTTGATTTCGACAGCTGTGAATTTACTAGCGCTCTACTCAAAACCAAAGATATTTGGATGGGATACACGATTTGGCCGGAGACAACAAAATCTGTCCGATTATCTCACAGTGCAAACTTGCCACAGTGCCGCTTTGCCAAACAGGGATTATGCCTAGTCATGGACTGTTTTTCCTCTTCAATAGTAAATCTCTGTTCAAAATGCTGTTTAGTCCAGACTTAATCTCTCTACCAGAAAACCAGTCCTAAGCTCACGTTTCACTTCTTTAGAATGACATCACTTCAGAAGATGCACGTCTGGTCAAATGACAGGTGTTGATGAAGTGAAAGTTATATTGTAAAGAGATTTACACAAGGTTGCCAGTTTAATCCCCTGAAGTAGCACCTAACCCTCCTAAATATGGAGGTCAAATTCATCTGTGTGCAAGCACATTGGTCAGTGTGTCACTTTCACTTATTTGCTGAATTCAACTTACAAATGTATTTAAAATTACTTTAAAATGGGCCATACATTTTGCACATGCCATACTTTTTACCCAATTTTTTGTAAATGAGCAGTAAATGTGCATTAAAATGTGCAGAAGTTGATTCTTTGTATAAGATGTCTTGGCTTATTTTCAGGAAGACCAAGGATGCTACTGAATAATAACTTTAAAGGAGCAATCAGCACTTTTCGCTAATTAATTGTGACCCCGCCAAGGAAAACCAGGCCAAAGTCACTGGGCAACTTATTGAGATATCGTGTCAATATTGTGTCACTCACATTAGCGACAAAACTTAGCCACTGTGTATTATTGCTAGTGGCCTGAATGTAACAGAGTTTCAGTACTAAACCTGTTTTAAACATGGCTGCCCCCATGTAGGGGTCCTGCTCTGGAGGGTACTGGTTCATTCTGGAACTATTAAGAAGTTCGAGTCTTAATCTTAATGAGTTTTATGGAATAATTTTTTAAATCATTTTAACTTTAAAAAATAACTTTGGTGCCAAAAATGACTGATGGCTCCTTTAAGATAAATATCTGTATAATAAACAGGTTTTTCCAGACAAAACGCTGAGCTGAACCTGAGGATCATGACGTGTCCATTGGCGCAGAAGCAGGCTAGACACACGCTGTTGGAGACGGCCACCACGTCGGCCCGCAGGACGAAAGACGACTCAGTGATGTTGTGCACATACAGGCAGGCCTGAGAGGGCATCAGAAACACCTTAGCTTGGCGCTCAGAGCAAACCACGGCCAGGTGCCCGTCACTGATCGCCTCTTGGGATGAGCAGGGAGAGAAGTTGACCAGCTTTCGCCTACGAGGCCGCTCAGGGTCCTCAGGCGCGTTAGGGTCCTTCCACACCTCGCATGGGCTCTGGATCAGACCACCCGAACAGTCCAGAAAGCCAAACCGCAGGACTGAACCTTTCAGCATCAGGACCGTGCCTGAGGGAGGGAGGGAGATGAATAAAAAGGCAAATAAGGTGAGGGAAATGACACCATTTCCTCATCAAGAAAAGAAAATAAAACTAAATGAAGTGTACACTATGCATCATTAATTTCTCAATGACACATGATCCACTCTCCCATGTGATATCAGTTAAAGCTACAATCAATTATTCTAAACCCCCAGTGCTGTTCAATCTCAATGCTTCAACACCATCCAGACGACCTTGTCCTATAGCTGGCATGTGCCAAATATAATTAAAATGTTCAGTGGCTTCTTGCTGAGACAGTTCTGCACTCTAATGAACTATAACAACCTAGATAGCAATGAATTGTTGGCCCGAATGTGGCCCACATCTGCAGTTATCTGGTTTTAATGTAGCTCCTGGTTCATTTATAGTAGCTACTGAACAAGTATTAAAGGAGCAATCAGCACTTTTCTCTCATCATTTGTCTTCATGTTGTAAACCAGCCGTTATACTGACCCCTACTGGCCTGGATGTATCATCATCAGCATTAAACATATTTTAAACATGGCTGCCCCCATGTAGGGGTCCTCCTCCGGAGCTTGCTGGTTAATTCAGGGACTACAAAGCAATCTGAGTCTTCTTCTTGTGAACTTTATGGAAAGAAATGTACAAATAATTTTCACTTTCAAATATTTTTGGTGGTAAAAATGACTGATTGCTCCTTTAAGATGAATAGCAATATAATAACGCTGTAGTTCAAAGGGTTCTAGATGTGAATGAGTGGCTGAACATGAGGATCATGACGTGTCCAGTTCCGAACTCTAATGAACTATAACAACCCAGATAGCAATGAATACTTGGCCCAATTTTGGCCCTCATCTGCATCTATCTTATTCACACATTTGGCCTTGATTGACAACATTGACAATGAGTCTGGATGCCTCAGCTCATCCACAGGCCAACCTTATATGGGCCAGATGTCACGTGTGTTGACCCAAGCCAAGCCTGGCTCATGATACTGGCCCCACAACACATTCCACAACCCAAGGCAAGCCCAACTCATGACATTTGGCCCATGTATGGCCTACACAATACTTGCCAGTGCTGTAAATGAGTTGTAAGTGCCCAAATGGCATAAACTAGGCCCTAAAGTGTCTGCTATCTGGGAAGAGGCTAGCCTAGGCCTAGAAGGAGTCTTCACTCCTTTATAAAAAAAAAGAAAGATATTACCAAAGTCTGAGGATAGCACTTCACATCAGAGCCAATCTATTACACTTTGTAATTCAGGATGGCAATAGTGCTGATCTAGGACCTGACACTCTTGGTAATTAAACTCAAACATAGTTTGAGCTCAGTCATTATAAAAGGGCTGGGTTGGCTGTAGAGTTTATTTGAGCAACACACATACATTTAAGAACTGATACATATAGATATGTGTTGCATCCATTATGTCTTTCCGAAGAGTTTAACCCAAAGTGTCTATATAGTGGATTTGGGCCAAATGGTGTATATGGCCCTGGACCAAACCCTGTATATAGACCCTTTAGGCCACACCCTCCATATACACCATTTGAACCAAACCCTGTATATACTGTAGACCCTTTAGTCCACACCCTCTATATACACCATTTGGACTAAACCCAGTATATCGACACTTTAGACCACATCTTCTGGACCAAATTCTGTAGATAGACCTTTTATGCCAAACCTTCTATTTACAACATTTAACCAAACACTCTAGATAGCCCTTTAGGCCAAACCATACACCATTTGGACCAAAGGGTCTATATACAGGGTTTGGTCCAAATGGTGTATATAGAGGGTGTGTAGAGGTGGTTTGGCCTAAAAGGTTTATCTACAGGGTCTGGCCCAAAGACTCTTCCCTCAGGTGTTGGTCCAAAGAATCTGTCCCAATGTATGGCCCAAAGGGTTTATCTTCAGGGTTTGGCCTAAAGAGTCATTCTACAGGACTTAACCCAAATGATCTATACAGAGGTTTTGGCCCAAATAACCTACTCCCAGGCTCTGGCCCAAATAGTTTGTCCAATGCAACCACGTATAGGATTTGAGTCCAAAGGCTCTATCCTCAGTGTTATGCTTATGGCATCTGCTCATAGGTTTGTTGAACTTGAATAGTTTTTCATTTGGTGCCACTCTAGAAACCACCAAAACCAGCACGAGTGGTGTTTGGACAGGTTGGGTTCTTGTCAAGCTTGAATTGGATTGGTGCTCAGTTGTGACTATAGTTCTAAGGGTGTATCCACAGGATTTGCTCCAAAGCTTCTATCCAGAGAATCTGGCCTAAAAGATCCATGTAGATGGTGCCACAGGCTCTGACTACATCACTGGCAAAGCCAAAGTGGTGCTCACCAGTGGGCGCCACAGTGACAGGCTCTTCCATCCTCTCCTGTTCATCGATGGGGATGGACATGGGCACAAGTAACACCAAGCCCAGGCTGGTGCCCACCCACAGGCACGGCGTGGGCAGCGCGTCTGACTTACGGCCATACGACTCGCCAAACTGCAGCGTGGTCACCGCCTCTTTGGTGTCCCGGTCTATACTAGAGACGCTGGAGCTCCGCGAACGACTGAACGAGTTTTCCCGACTCTCTGAAAAAGAGCGGTGAGGGTGGAGGGAGTGAGTGAGGGAGGGAGGGAGGTTGAGAGGGAAGAAGGAGTGAAAAATGGGAGTGAATCGACAAAGAAAGAAGTCAGAAATGGAAGAGGCAGAAGAAAAGAAAGGACGAAACAGAGAGAAAGAGGGAAAACATTAAACAGTAGAGCTGTAAAGTGAGAGAAATGATGGTTAAAGTGAATTCAGGCTCCGTCTGACCAAAAAGTCAAAAAGAAGAAAACACAACGTGACAGAAAAACGCAAGAGACTCTCTTCTTTCTAATGTGCTTTTATTGTTTTGCAATTTCAACAAGATGAATATCAACACCTCACACAAAGCTTACACAGTAGCTACACACACCTACACATAAACTCCTACACACACACTCCTACACATGCACTGTGTGAACACATTCAGTGAATAGCACGAGTCATTTGGCCCGTTTAAAATGCTGCCTCTTTAAAACTAGGCTGACCTGTGGTGGCCTCTATTGCATATTCATAAGGCCAGATTATATAAAAGTATTTCTAAACGTCTCTGACTCACCACTCAGAAATTTAAAGAACGGGAGCAGAGAATTCGTGGTCAGTTTTTAGTACCTCATCTGTATAAACATGGTGCCTGGGGCAGAATTATTGGTACCATTGGTACCAACGATTAAAACTAATTACCAAATAATATTAAAGATTTTAGCTGAAATGGTCATTTTTTGTCATTTGTTTTTTATATTTATCATTGCGAAGGCTGTGTGTCGGCGATATTTTGATACTGATTGTGATATCACGATAAAGAGGAAATGATTAAGTATACTCTGATATATTACAATACTGGGTATGATGCAATATATTGCCATGTACTTCGATACTTGTTACACTTCAATACATTGCAATATTGGCTACTTCAATATGTTAACATAAGAGAAAATATATTGCGATACTAGTTACGACTAAATATATTGCAATGCTTTGCATGCATGTTTATGATTTAGTATATTGTGATATATTGCAATAATGGTTATAATTGAATATATGTGACCCCACCTGGACCCCGGCCAAAGCCTTTTTGCATATTTGTAACGAGTGCTGTTAAAGGAGTCACCACACAAAATTTCAGTTGATTAGCTGCTTATTTGTGCCACAAGACATTAATACATCAGAAACGCTTAAAAAGTGAATCCAAACAAATCCAAATCTACCAGAAATGAAGACTAAAAGATGAGCCCGGCTACAGTCGCTCTGTTTACATCAGCTGAAGACATGTTTAATGGATGGATACATGAGCTCAAACACATTTCTACAGTGAAGAGAAGTAGTTCAGGAGCCAAATGACGCCCAACAAGCTTGTGTACCTCCGCAGTAGAAGTAGTTCTACATCAGGATTCGAGGGGTCACGGTAACCTGTTTTTTGGGGACAATCTGCAAATTTGGTGAATGTCTTGCTGCACAAAAACAACTTTTTTGGTGAGTTTAACTTTTATTTTTCATACAAACGTGTACTACGGTAGGTATTTGAGACTTTTATCGTTCATTTAGAGCAATAAAACCAGGCGGCTCATTTTTGTGGCTAATGTGAGTGATAGACTGTACAACACAATATCTCAGTAAGTTACCCAGAGGCTTTGGCTGCATTTTCCCAGACGGGGTCACATATTGTGATATACTGCAGCACTGAACCTAATGTAAGGTAAACTGTCAGTGTCGAGCCCTTACGCTATTTAATTACATTGACATGGAAGAGTCTAATGGCTGAAGATTACAACACTGCCAACAGAACCACCCACCCTTACATGTAAACTATGAATTAAAGATCCACACTGTGTTTATGAGAATCAGTAGAGCATCATAATTAATACTCAATCACACGATACACAGTAAATCTGCCAGTGTTAAATCAACACTATTAGAGTTAAATTAACACTGAGAGTGTTACATTTTGACACTCTCAGTGTTAATTTAACTCTAATAGTGTTGATTTAACACTGGCAGATTTACTGTGTAGTGATACTCAAGGTTATCAATACATCCATAATCACTGTGGTTATCTACAGTGTTCATGGACCAGACACTTACTATAATATAGATACAAGCACTTATAAACATTAATTATGCAATACAACATGTAACAAAACAGAACCTAAGATGCATTAACTACTATTAGCAGACCAACGAGACAGAATGCAGACAGCAGAATGCAGCCAATGAGCCTATTCTACAGACATCTCATTAGCCTAGATGTGACTACACAGAATAAATATTTATTTCTCAACATTTTAAGTGTCTCAATTCATCTCTGAGCATCCTCACGTGGCTTATGATTAGAAGAGACATCTGTACGTACAAGTGACTTCAGAAAAGCGTGGTACCACCAACAGCGCCTGTGCACACTGCCTACTCTCACTGTGTAGGATCGTTTTCACACTGATTCTTCAGCAAGTTTCATCATTTTTTTAAAAATGTACATAAGCGTCGGACATGGACCAGCTTTACTAGTGAGCCCTGAGCAATAAATTAATTGAATTGAATAGATCTAGATATAGAAATGTAGCAACCTAAACCAAGGTATGCTATTAATTAAAACTATCATCTGTAAACAGTTATGAGACATAAATATGAAGCTTGACCACTTTTATTCAGCAACCGTGTGACCTGAGCCTGCAAAACTTCTGGTATCAGTGATGGAAATGTCTCTTCCTTTCTGATCTAGAAGAAACTTTTCTCATTTGCACAGTTCTAAAATGTTCTACTTGTTAAAACTGTTCTATATGTTCTAATTTACGCATTCTACTCTAGAATGGTTTCACCTGTTCACCCTGCGCTAGAATGCATTCGCTACACGGATCTTCAATATTCTCCTGCTCATTTATCTCTTCGTACCTAACTGGCTGCACCTTTTCGGTATCGACAGGAGCCGTTTGCTCTTCCACGGCATCTTTTGACTGTGGGGTTCCCCAAGTCTCAGTACTTGCCCCTATCCTTTTCTCCCTCTATTTACTGCCCCTTGGTAAGGTGCTAGCTGACAGTAAAGTTTTTTATCAATTTTATGCCGACGATGTGCAAATTTATGTACCTATCCAGCGTAAGGGTCAATTTCCTTTGACTTTAGTAATGGACTGCATAACGGCAATTAAGCAATGGCTGGCGTACAATCATCTTCACTTAAATGAACAGAAAACGGAGTTCATTCGGGACCTGGGTGTGATCCTTGACGATAAGCTAAAATTGGACAAGCACATCAGCAATGTAGTCAGGTCTAGCTTCTTCCAGCTCCGGATGCTGAAGCCGTTTTTGGACCAGCAATCTTTGGAGATGGCTATACATAGCCTAATCTCCTCTCACCTGGACTATTGCAACTCCTTGTATCTGGGGTTGCCACAGTCCACGCCTCGAAAGCTACAACTGGTACAGAACGCTGCCGCCCGTTTTCTGACTGGCATAAGAAAGTGGGAACACATTACGCCCGTCTTGGAAAGACTGCACTGGTTGCCGGTCAAGTACCGAATAGATTTTAAAATCTTATTGCTGGTATTCAAAGCATTACATGATCAGGCTCCTGTGTATTTAAGAGAGCTACTAATCCCCCGTACTTCCTCACGCTCATTGAGGTGTGAGAACCAGGGGTTGCTCGAGACTCCTCGGCCTGTGAGTACACGGTGGGGCAATAGGTCGTTTGCCCTAGCGGCCCCCGGCCTCTGGAATAGTTTACCTGTCGATTTACGTCTTATCCCTGATCTTTCCACCTTCAAAGTATGCTTAAAAACTTATCTTTTTAGGATGGCTTTCAGTACTGGGTAACTTTTGCAATTGTTTGTCAGTCAGAGTCTGCTGTTTTACTGTTGGATTGATGGGTTTCTATTTTTACTTGGTTTTAAGTCATATTGTTGTTTTATATTATCTTATGTTGTATTTTTATTGTAAAGCACTT
>BRDA01005274.1:30825-41041 GCA_036984385.1 Crenuchus spilurus
GTCAGAGGGATTTTAAGCCATTCTTCTTGCAGGATAGTGGTCAGGTCACTACGTGATGCTGGTGGAGGAAACCGTTTCCTGACTCGCTCCTCCAAAACACCCCAAAGTGGCTCAATAATATTTAGACACAAAGACTTGCTGTCTTGGTCACAGATGCGCCAGCAAGACGTGCAGCAACAATTTGTCCTCTTTTGAACTCTGGTGTCACCCATAATGTTGTGTGCATTGTAATATACTATATAACTGTGCTCTTACCTGCTAACTGAACCTTCACACTCTGCTCTTACTGGTGCAATGTGACATTAATGAAGATTGGCCACCAGACTGGTCCAGTTTAGCCATGAAACCTCCCTCACTAACATGACAGCTGTTTCACTTTCATTGTCTAAACCCTGTACATACACACAGTATAACATATTGGTCATAATGTTTTGGCTCATCTGTATATGTGGATCTGACAGCTATGCTTACACATATTGAGACGCTCTTTTTTTGGAACAGCCTTCACACAGGAAGACACGAAAGTGACCTTCATTGGATGCATAACAGACATCAAGCACATCGAACAGGACAACATTTGGCTCATTAGCGGCTCGCTATACATCTGTGTGAGCATTAATAGCTGCATCTGTTGTGTCAGTGTGAATATTTCATGATGGAGGAAGGAAAGGTTTCCACAGCAGCGAGGGAGGCATTCTCTCTCTCCCACTCTCCCATGCTGTCTCTCGCCCTCAGTCTCTAAGGGACCTATTTGTTCAGGTCATCCTGTGTCAGTCAGTCTCTGAGAGACACCTGACAGTCCTCAGAGTGGGGTTGTTCACACACTGCTGTAGCAGTGTCACCGTCTCTTTGCTCTGAAGCTTTTTTCCCATAAAATCTGTCATGCCTCCAGGTACTTCAGGGCCTGGAGGGCTGAAGCGCTGCAGAGTTTAGAGTTTCATCTTAAGGTCATGGTTGCTGCCTGGCTTTATGACACAACTGCAGAGAAAATGAACCACAGATGTCAAATGGTGGCTTGACTCCCCAAGCTGGGCAAATTTTGTGGACAACTATAGGCAGAGGATCTTCGGTTTGTCAACAAATGTGTGAGAAAATTATTTAAATGTTTAAAAACAATGTTCCTCAGACAAAGCGTGGAATGGATTTGCATATTTCTGCATCTACAGTGGAGAATATCATTAAACAATTCAAGGAATCTGGGGGAATTTCAGTACAAGAACTGTTGTGTCCATTATTTAAAGAAGGGTTTAAAGATGGAGCTCTTCAGGTCTCACTGCCAAGCTGGCGCCAAATTGATGTTTTGCTTTGCTTGGCTGTGGTGTTGAGATACACGAGCAGAACTTCCAAAACATTGGTAAAGAAGTACAGGATGTCCTTATTGCTTCTTTACTCAAAAAAACGTAAATAACTTCAACACTACTAAAGATATGGATTTAATTTGGATTAAATACCTCAGGCGGTGTGAAAAAGACTGACATGTATGGTTACAGTGCAGGTAGATGGGTTTTAGTTATATCTGCGGCTGTAGGAGTGGAGGCCGGCGCCCATCCAGCCATCTCCATTGGCTGCCTGCTGAAACATTGTAAAACATTAAAGTCCTATTATCTTTGTGGATAAAAGGGGACATTGGTTATTTCACCCTAAAAATTGTGCAGCGATCCATGTATCCACGTGTATAATGAATCAATGCACAGTACAGGAGGAAGTGTTGATGTTGTGAACGTCTTGGATAACAAACTCGATTCAGAAGACACAACTGGAATTTCTGAAACAGTTTGGAAACAACAGGTTATTGGTGGATGATCTTTCACAACATGGAGCGTCTGGTTCAAGTGTGCTTTGACCGCTGGCTCTGGACATTTACTCCCTGGACGCAGTATATTTAATCCATATTTCTTCACCATATCTTTATTAGCATTAAATTTATTCAATCATTTAGATAAACCGAATGAAGAAAGAAGCGAACGGGATGCCCTGTACGACCCCAAATCAGAAAAAGTAGAGACAGTATGGAAACTTTACACTGACTTTCATTGTAGACAGTATGAACACAAGATATTTCAAGTTTTGTTTAGTCAACATTTCATTTGTTAATATTCACCATTCCTGCATTTCAGGCCAGCAACACATTCCAAAAAAGTGGGATGGTAAAGAAATGACCACTTTGAAATGTTGCTATTCCTTCTCACAACATTTAAAAGATGTTCTGGCACCAAGTGACAGTGTTCCAGGTGTTATTTTCTCTCATTCTTCCAAATATGTCTTAAGGTGTGTGGGGGTTCTCCACACATTCTCTGTAAGTCCAGTACTTGTATTCTCTTCTTCCACAGCCTTTGTAATGTGCGCAGCATGTGGTTTTGCATTGTCTTGGTGAAAAATACATGAACATCCCTAGAAAAGATGCCAGCACACATTACTTTTCAGTGTGTGAATGAGCCGTACGAAGAGCACTGACACAACCCTCCATACCATGACAAACCCTGACTTTTAAACTTGTTGCTGATAACAGTCTGGATGGTCTTTTTCGTATTTCATCTGGAGCACAGCCTCAATTCAAGATGCTTCCGAGTCCAGAGAAGTTGACGCCGCTTCTGGACATAATTAAGTCGTCTTTTTGCAAAGTTTTAAGAGGCATTTGTGAATGTAACTGTATTGTAGTGTTTGACAAAGTTTGCCAAAATAACTTATTATATAAAGTTTATTGGTTATAGCAGCTACTAATGAATGATGGTTCTGATGTCGTGACATCTGAGGAGTCAGCTGGTCAGGAGCTCAGCCCACCCTTGTGATTTATGGACTGAAATTCCTCCAGATTCCTTGACTTGTTTAAGGATATTATGCTCTGTAGAGGGAGAAATATGCAAATCCACTCCACTCTTTCTCTGAGGAACATTGTTTTTAAACATTTCAATCATTTTCTCACACATTTGCTGACAAACTGGAGATCCTCTGCATGTCAAAAACCCAGACTTTCGTGGATAATACTTTTGTACCAAATTATGACTACAATCAACTATTAACAGCACATGAAATCACATCAATGTCAGTTTTTACCTCATTACTAGTCTTAAATTGTTCCCGTCCCAACTTTTCAAGCCTGAAATGCAGGAATGAATGTATTTTATCAAATTAATGAGGAATTAAAGATTAAATATCTTCATAAATTCATTCTTACTCTTACAAGTAAGTGTAAGATTTTTTTCCCAGATTCCACACTGTTCCAGCTTTTTCTGATTTGGGGTTGTACCTGCCTGTGGTCATTATTTGGAGAAGGTAGGGCAAAAGAAGAAAATGGGTTCATGAAACCCTTATTGTCTTGCCAGTCAAACATTGAGTTCAGTCTCATTAAAAGAGATATGAGGACTGTTTCCAGGACAAAGGCAGGTTTGACTCTGCTGGAGAAGGTTAAATGATGCTGAAAATGGACATAGTCTTCCTCCGTCCCATTTCTTCAGAGGAACATTTGACCATCTTGGTCTATATTTTGGTAATATCACACAAAGTATAAAGTGTGCACAATGAAATGGTAGTTTCTCATCCACGTCTGGCTCCTCTGACCTTGTACTATGTCATACATAATAGTTTGTCTCATTGGCTGTGCTTTGCAAAGGTCAGCATCTGGGTCAAGTTCAATTTGGCTTATTTTGCTTAGCAATATCATCTGTGAGGTTCTGTCTCAGACAAAAAAAACATGGAGTACGTGCCCCAGTAAAATGTCACTGTGCCCCAGTAAAATCATAGCAGTAAAAAGTCAATGAAAAGCTTTCTGTTGAACTACAGGACATGCTACAGTCACTACATTTCCCATAATGCCCCAGCATCTTTTCAAAAGCTTGAGTGGCTAATACTTTCAGTCAGGGGCAGTTTCTTACTTTTTTGAAGGTATACCGAAGACATATGTCGACATTTAACAGAAATAAAGTTTTTTTTTTTTTTTTTGTTGCACAAAAATTAAATTAATGTAATTAATTAATAAATAAATATTTATTTAACACTCATTTGTTCTTCATTTCAAATCCATGACTGTAATAATGGCCACATTAGTGTTAAATCACTTAATCTATTTAGCATTTAACAAGCTTTTAGCAGATGCACCCTATGACTCACTGGCAGACGGGTACAGCTGTGCCTCTCTCAATTCTGCATGTATGAGTAGTCTAGAAATGCCCCTGCTTAAAATAAGTGAAAAACAATAGACTGAATAATGGGTTTACTGTAGGATGCTCTTCATAAATATATGCTATTTAGCTACGCAATCTTTTATTCTGTAATTTCATTTTATAGTTCTATTTGTTATTATTTATTATATTTTCTTTATTTTTTTAAATAATATATATATATAAATATATATATATATATTTTAATAATAATAATAATAATAATAATAATAATAAAATAATAGTAATAATAATAATAAATAACAATAAAATAATAATAATAAAATAAAAGTAATAATAATAATAATAATAATAGTAATAATAATAACAATTAATAATAAAATAATAATAATAATAAAATAATAATAATAATAATAATAATAATAATAATAATAATAAAATAATAATAGTAATAATAATAATAATAATAATAATAATAATAATAATAATAATAATAATAATAATAATCCATAAACCTTAATAAAGGCTTATTACAATATGCATAATTTGTCATAAAGGTTATATTTGCATATTTTCAGCAAAGTTGGCAAAAGCAGCCTTAATGCCAGTACTCCTGATTTTCCCAGCAGCCCCTGTTGTGTTCCCCTGTATGTGGTTTGTCATTACTGAAAACACTGATATTAAACTTTTGTGCAGGAAGTCTCAGTTGTGTATGTTGTATACATATGAGAATATTATGACCACCTACCATGCTTAGATGATACTAGTGAGACGTTTTGGCATGGACTGTATTAGGTGACATAAGGTAGGCACTTGTCCTGGCCCACTTTGTTGCTCTGTACCACTCGTTGGAGTTGTTGTTCCCCTCTGACATCAACTGTAATTCTATTGGGAGTCTCTCAATGTACAATAAGTCCATTCTCAGTACCTTCACTACGGCAGCTCTAAAACATCCCACACAGTTAGTGGTTGAGATGCTACCACCACCATGCTTTACCTGGCACCCTATTATCATGCCCTTTTGTACATCACGTTACCCACGAGGAGTGTGCTCACTTATTTATACATACAGTAAACCTGTCACATGACATCTGTGACGTCATTCCAACCCCGGGGTGGTCATAATATCCTAATACGTCTGTGTACACGTACAACAGTGTGTTTGCCTCCCCTGCTTGCTATTAATGTGGCCCTGTGTGTCCCAGCGTCCCCCCTCCTGCTGTCCTCACTTCCTGTAGCGTGTCTCATTAGCCGCGGCCCAGCTCATCTTGCTGCTAATTGACCTTTAATTATCTCGGTGACCCCGCTGTGAGCCGCATGCCTGTTAGGGCCACACGCTTCACACCGAGACCACAGACAAGGAAAAAAAAATACAGATAGTCTCTAATGGACCATAACAATTTTCCAAAGCCAGGAAAGGAAGCCTGAGAGCTGCCGTCAGAAAACTGATGGCTTTAGGAAAATAGCGTAATGAGAATCGATCACCTGTTGTGAGAGTTTTGAAAATGATACAGACACAAAAATCAATCAAGTGGTCACCTTAGAACTGCCGGATTCCCCAGCGGGAAAAAAAGATCAGGTACACCTGCCAACGTTAGGCTGCGGAAGAGTGATGTCATCGTATATATACTTTATGTTTGTGGACACCGCTTCTAATGAATGACTTCAGCTAGTCCCTGTAGAGAAGTACTGCCAACAGAACAGGACTAAACATCAACCTGCTGGCACCATGTCTAATGCCCGGTGTGGGCTAGAGGGGTATAAAGCCCCCCCAGCATTGAGCTGTGTTCTCTGCTCCATCCATTACTTTCGGGATAAGGTGGTGGATTTGGGATGAGGTGGTGGTGGTGATCATCCAGCATCTTGACCTCACTAACACTGAGCACAATCAAATCCTCACAGAAATGCTCCAAAATCTCGTAGAGCAGGATAAACCCTTTACATATCCTTGCTCTCAGAAGAAACAATGAATGAGCTGGTGTCCCAATACTTTTGTCCAGGGGTGTAGTTAAGGAGCACAGCGCACAAACTTTACTTTCACTTTCAAAAAACATTTAGGGCCAATGACGAAACACCTGCCCTAAATGCCAACAGGCACATCTTGTGACAGTCATCAGGCAGGGTCGTTTGAGCTGGGTTGCCAGGTTCAATGACACAAATTCAGAAACACAGAACCAACCATCTGATTTTTGCGACTAATTGTGGGCTAACAGAGATCTATATGAGCCTGAAATTCCCAGAGGTATGTCTAAATTAAATCACCACAGTGCTACAACATGTACAGAATTTGATCTCTTGACCTCTGTGAACACACATACACAGACTAGTGAGCACACACAAACTCGGGAATAGTGTGTACATATGTGCACAGAGCAGTGGGAAGGGACGGCGCTCCACCCACGCAGATCACGCACTGCATGTGGGGCCCCAAGTGCCCATGGAGGCACAAAAAAATCTCCGCCGCCACCTAAAGTGAAAGTGCACAATCACTGACCAATGTGTTTGCAATTGTGCTTACATCTGAGTGGTGCCCTATCCACAGCGCCCAGGGAGCAGTGTTGGGTTAGGTGCCTTGCTAAAGAGCACTTCAGTCATGGAGGTCAAACTAGTGATCCTAACGTTAAGGCAACATGGTCTAAGATTGAAAGAGCTATCAAGCTATTAATTAAAATTCAATACCATGTTTTTAAAAACCAGCCTCACTAAACTTTGTGATACTCGTTTACTGATATTCTCTTACACCTCTAATACTAATTCAGATACTTCACTGATATCTTCTGCATATGTCACTAATGACCGTGATTCATCCTGTGCCGTGTCCTTCACACAAACAGGATTAGGAACAGGAGTGGAGAGAGAGAGAGAGAGAGACAGAGAGAGAGAGACAGACAGAGAAAGAGAGAGAGAGAGAGAGAGAGAGAGAGAGAAAGAGAGACAGACAGAGAGAGAGAGAGAGAGAGACAGAGAGAGAGAGACAGACAGAGAAAGAGAGAGAGAGAGAGAGAGAGAGAGAGAAAGAGAGACAGACAGAGAGAGGGAGACAGAGACACAGAGAGAGAGAGACAGACAGAGAAAGAGAGAGAGACAGACAGACAGAGAGAGAGAGAGAGAGAGACAGAGAGAAAGAGAGAGAGACAGACAGACAGAGAGAGAGAGAGAGACAGACAGACAGAGAGAGAGAGAGAGAGAGACAGAGAGAAAGAGAGAGACAGACACAGAGAGAGAGAGAGAGAGAGAGAGAGAAAGAGAGAGACTAGCGCTGGCAGCAGGTTGAGAGAGTGAGTGAGAGGAGCTGGCGAGGTGATGGTACTGCAGTGCGATGCTGTGGCAGACGCAGAGCAGAGCTGCAGTGCCACAACCTGCTCGGGCTCTTCTGATGAATGAGGTGAATGTGAACAATAAAGGCAGATGGTTGATATAAAATAAGACAAAAAGTACAAAGACGTAAGGCAGCAGCCTCGGGTGTGTGTGAACAGCAGAGTAATACTGTCACCACACGAAAAAGGACACACACACACACACACACAATCTTGGCAAGTGAAATAATTTTAAATCCAACTCATCAGTTTCTCCTTTTGTGATTAACGTAAGAATGTTTTGTGATAGTTTAACTTTTCTAAGTCATTAGCTTTTTATTTTTAACTTTAACTATAGACTGGCCTCATTCTGCTGGCAGATTTTTCCATGTTTCAGGCATTATTTCTTAAATTAAGCTAAATTAAATGAAAATGTATCATAATCCTTTAAAAAAGGTAAATAACAGTCATTATTTGTGAAAGAATGTAAGTTATAAATTATTTCTTGACATTTCTTGCAAAATTCTAATGTTTATTTATTAAAATATTGCCACGCCCCCTCGTCGTCATGCTTGTGTTGTCATTCCCCATGTGCCGTCTGTCACCATGTGCTTTTTGTTTACATTCACGTCATGTCTCTATGTCCCCGCCCTCCTCAAGTCATCCTGTCTGATTAATGTTCAGCACCTGTCGTTTCTCATCCCACAGCCCTGCTTGTTCATTCACCCTTTGATTAACTTTGTTATATAAGCTTCCTCATGTTTAAGAGTCCTTCGTCTTCGTTTTATTAGATTAAATTAAACTTTTTGTCAGTGTGATTTGCACACCATGGAATTTGACCTCCACATTTAAACACTGAAACACACACTAGGCTGTGAGAACATGTGCCCCAAGAGGTGAGCAGCCCTGTCCATGGCACCCAGGGAGCAGTTGGGGGTTAGGTGCCTTGCTAAAGGGCACTTCAGTCATGACCTGCACCAGGGATCGAACCAGCGACCTTCTGGTCACAAGACCAGATCCCTAACCACCAGACCAACAGTTGTGAATGTTTGTTAATGTATGTTAGCGAATGTCAGGGTTATGTTCATGAATGTAGGTCAGTCATAGTCTTCCGTTTTCAGAATAGCCACAGCCTCATCTTCTTTGTTTTGGTTTGGTAGCCACGAGTGTTTTGTTGCGTAGTTGTGTTTATATAATAAAGTCTTTTGCTTGGATCGCACCTCTGCATCCTGACTCCTCCTCAACTCACGTGTTACATATACAGTGGTAACCCTACTTACGAGTTTAATCCATGCAGGAGCCGAGCTCGTTAGCTGGTTTGCTCGTTAGCTGGATGCATTTTCCCCATAAGAATACATGTAAAACTGATTAATCCGTGTCAGCCGGCCAATATACAGTATACTTTAATATGCTAAATAATGTGTTTATATGGGTTTTTAAAACATAAACGAGACGACGACGGTGCTCGTGTAGGCTGGTCACTAAGGAGGACAGGAGGACGGGCGTACGTGTATGGCATGGTTACACTTATCATATGAAAAGTAAAAGTAAAATGTATCTAACTTTCTTGTTCACTACCTTTTGCTGTCTTTGTGTCACTTTCACTAGCACTTTCACTTTCACTGGACAGTGGTCAAAGGTATTGACTGACCTCTTCTTCTACACTAGCATCTAGGAGATGCTACGACCGCCGCGCCCCTAGCGGTTGGCATACTTGAACTAATTTAGGCTACTTGTTACTTGGAATTTTACTCGTTAACCTGGAACAAAAATATTCCGAGATCTCGACTCGTTACCTGGAATACCCGTTATTAGGAATGCTCATAAGTAGGGTTACCACTGTATGTATTTTTGAAAACATGTATTATAATTACTCCTTGAAATAAGGTCAATCAAAACCATTTTTACTACAAACAATGATTAAAAACAAGTAAATAAATAAATAAATAACCCTAAAATATGCACAGATTAAACTCAAAACGAGTCGTGTGTAGGTAGACTCCCGTGATGAAGTGACGACTGCCTGAATTTGTGTGGTACACAGGTGTGAGGTGTTCTGTTGTGTACAGATGTGCTGTGCAGCGAGAGTCAGCTTTAATTTCTGTCTAATTATAGCTTTTTGTGCTCTGTGTGAAATTTTGAAATTAGCACATTTCTGCAAACTAGGGTCAGTGATCTCAAAACTGTTAACGCAGCTGCCAGAAATACAGAGCAGGTCTGTGAAAACCAGTTATGAGAACAATGTACTGCTGTTTTCACACGTAAACAAACAGAAATACAAAATAATAAACAACAGCAGCCAGACAAAATGAAAATTTTGAAAAAAACAGGGTAATAGTGGAAAAAAAAAAAAAAAAAATAATAATAATAATTTATTTAATTAATTAATATTACATTTCAGTGTGTTTTCAAAGCTGACATATTTGCTAACAGAAACGGCATATAAATGAAAAATGTAAAATGTGTCTTATATGTACAGTATTCATAGCAAAATTAAAAGGCAATTATGACGTCATGTTGAAAAATAATGTGTAATTTATTATAATGTATGTGTAACACTGGGGTGTAGAGGAGGAGGCAGGATGCAGGAGTGGGATCCCAAAAACAGCTTTAATGGCAGAATCTCAACTAAACACTGTGGTGTACAAACAAAAAACTAACGTGGAAACTAACACAACTCTGTAAACATACCGGGTAGACTTTCATGAAGATTAACTTACATATACTGACATTTAATGACTGAAAAAATGACAGAGAGACAAAAGGGTGCTTACAGTGGTTTGTGAACCCTTTAGAATGTTT
>BRDA01005276.1:0-30773 GCA_036984385.1 Crenuchus spilurus
AATATTGACATTTGCCATCTCCACATCATTGCATTCAGTTTTTATTCACAATTTGTTCAGTGTCCCAACTTTTTTGGAATCCGGTTTGTACATGCATATCAATAGGACAAAAAATATGAGGATGGCACAAACAGATAAATCAGGAACCTGACCTCAGTGGCACTTCCTGTACTGAAGAGAAACTACAGTAATGCTGCCATATAAATCTCTGTGAAAGAACTCTTTATATCTTCATACTGCGTCAGTTCACTTTCACTCTTTTATGTCTTTCGACTCTTTAGAGTGCACAGGAAGTGCTCCCTGACCCTGCTCTCTCATGCATGTGACCTGGAGGAGAATGGTGTCCAGGCCATGGTGCAGCACACCACAATCCTGACACACATACCCACAAACACATGTTGCAGGTGCCAGAAGGCATCAAACAGAATCTATACAAATGTATTACTTTTTAGAAGTGACGGATTTTCTGGAAAATACAAAAATGTTATTATTACATGTTTATTATGTAAGCATGTTTAAAATTATATTAAATATCACCCACTTTCAATCAGTACACTGTAGGTAATTATAAGTATGAGAAGACATATTATCTGAATTTAAGGAAATCTGATTGTTATACCTAAATTTTGTCATTTTCTAACATGAAAACCGACAGAACATTTCCAAAGGGGGGTTTCCTGTTGATATTGAATATAAATAAATTAATTAATTGCATTTTTATATAATGATATTTAAATAGTGTAGCAGAATAAATGGTAATAATTTTAATTAAACATTAAATAAGTTTCCTTTATAAAGACGATTATAGAAATGGAGGAAGGTAACTGTCACAATAAAGCTGAAAAACAGTGAAAAAAAATGCAAAACCTAATGTGTGCACACACAAATGACATTCATACACAGACACAAATACATGTGCACCCACACTAAACAAATGTGCTGACGTCTGTTGTTCAAGGCTTTAGATTTGCATGCAGTGAGAGTTCCGTAGTTTTCAAAAAAGGCAACGGTTTGAAAAAGTGAAGTAGTAGTAGAGAAAAAAACCTGCCCTGCAGCAAGCGAACTTTCATCCACACTTTCAATAGCAGCTTCCATAGCATCAACTGCGTTTTTTCTCTGATAATAAACCAAAAATTGAGCGTGAATTAAAAAAAGTCACCATTTGTAATTAATTAATTAATTAGACAAAATACAACTGCCAAGTAATCACCAAGGTTCTTGTCCAAGGTTTTCCTGGTTTGAGAGATCCCACAATAGACCAACAGCTGCAGTCCTTTGATCTTTCCTTGACAAGGTCGCTTCATGATTGCTGAGGTGTCTCTCATAAATGCAAATCACACGGTAGTACTTGGCATGGGTGCTACACATCCAAAAAAATATTAATGTCATCTAGTTTACAGAGCTCTATCTGACAGCCTCCATTAAGTAATCTGCCCCAATCTACAGCTCACTGAAGACAAATTCCCTACTAAAGGCTTTTTAGGCCTCATTTTGCACTGAATGACTCGACTAAAGCTGTAACCTTTCACTAGAAGATGTAATGCAAATAGAAATCCTACTTTCATGGTAGATCTAAGACTTTGCAATGTATCTGAGGTATGATAAGACAGTGGTCACGTTTATTCAGTACTGCATTTGTAAGATCATTTTAAACTGTAGAAGCAGCTTGTTGGAAAGTTCTATTGAAGAACAATAAGGCATGGACGTAATTGGTGGATGAGGGGTGGAAGATGGGAGACATGTTCACTGCACTTTTTCAAAAAGTAGTTTTGGTACCCTGCAGTTTTTACTATCCAAAAACAATGTTGCACAATATTAAATGGAGACGGGTCAAGCTCTGGTTCAGACCACACTACTGTTTTGAGTCGTCGGTCATTGTGCTGTTCACATTACATGACTGGTTGTGCTGTAATCGCAAGTCTTTCAGTTGTTGTGGCTTGCACACTACAAGACTGGTCAGTGACTCGGGGTCATGAACTACACAATTTTTCATTGCAGACTCCTAGCTGCTCTCCAAACACACGTTTTGTCATGAGAACAGAAAAGTATTGTACAGGATATGAACCAGTTTACCGTGCTCAGGCTATGAGACCGGGCAGTACAGCCGTCATACAAGCTATGAGCCAGCAGTACAGTTACAGTTATATTTGCTGCTGCTGCCATGTTTAGGACAAAACAGAAGCCGGCAAATGTGAATATTAATGGAGGGAAAAAGATACACAAACACCATCGCCACCTTCAAACCAGAACTTCAAAACAGAATTTTATTTTCATAGTTTTTCACTTGTAAAAATAAGAGACCTACACAAATATCACCATAGTGAGAGCACACATTAATAAACTAACAATATTACACACATACTGTCAGCAGCTTTACTTCATCTGTCCTTTACACTGATCATAGATATAATCAATCACATTATTTCTGCAGTGCAGTCACAATAACAATAAGAGAGAGATTACATCAATGGACACGTGGTTCTCTCTGATCTCATTGGTTGTAGGTAGTTACTGCTGTTGACACAGTTGCCCAAATGAATCTCAGATATTCAACATGTCAAATATCTCTCAGGTGTCTGTGACTGGTCGGCGATCAATTGGCGACGGCTCAGCGAGCGTTTTTCAGAAGTTCACACTACATGACTGAGTGAGCCCCAAGTCTTCCCCGACTCGCCTCCAAGCAGCGTGATCTACAACAAACTGGAAAACTGGGCTAAAATTATGTAGTGTGAACTGTTGAGCACTGCTGGAAGACTGTTGCTGTTGAAACACTTCAGCAACCATGTTATATGCACATCAATACTTGGAGTGTAGTATTTGTTTGTGTACCTAAGATATGATGTAAACAGCACTGTTCAATTGTTCAAAAGGAGACCCCACCCACTCCCACAGTGTGACATATGGTTACCTGGATCTGAGCCCCTCTCCCCAATCTCTGCTGATTACACTTAACAGAAATAGATATTACTATAGTTAAATGCAAGGAGAATAATAAACTAACATTTTAAACAACATGGAGACCATATGTAGATAACCCTTACACATCATTATGTTTAAATCTGGTCAGTTTGTGCTGGCATGCATGTTAATGGAGTAATAATGAGGCTGGTTACCATGGTTCTGTCCAGTTTTTTACTCTAATTGTATTGGGATATTGTGTTTGAGTTGGTGTCACTGCCTAGAGACAGAGAATAGTAGAGAATAGTAGGTGAACCAGCCAATAGCTTTCATGTGGTAAGAAAACCACTGTAAAACCACTGCAAAAAGATTTTTATTCTCTATCTGTCCATCTACATGTTATGCCAACAAGATACACATGTTCAATTAAATTGCCTCAGGAGCTCAGTGTATTGCTGGTAAGTATGACCGGAAGAAGAGCAATTATATGGAATGTGACCTCCTGCCCTCTAGAATTACATCAGTACCAGGTGAGGCAATGAGTTCATCTTCTACGAAAGTCTCTGCATAGATCTGAGACACTCAGAGCTGTTCACAGAAAACAGGATTCGTGGCTTCCTTGATGGTGACCTTTACTCCAGACCTTCCCATTGTCCCCTAAGGGCTGCAGACTTTGAGTAGTGCCGTGTGGCTAATTGACGTAAAGGACTGGCAGACTGCCTTTGTGAGCGTCCTCATTTGAGTGGTGCATTTAATTTTGCCAGAGACAAAACAAGCTGCTGGAGAGGAACAGGCCCATAAAGCAGAACCCCAGAACTGTAATGTGACAGGCCTGCGCCCAAGCATTTCCCGTAAAAGAGCCCGAGGGGGGTGGATCTCCAAACTGCTACATGTCCCCACACGTCTAATTCGCATGAAAATTAGGGAGATGATTTATGAGAATCTGGGATCAAAAAAGCAGACGAGCTGGAAGACGGAGTGCAACCACAAGGTTTTATTCAGACCATATGCAGTGTGTGTGTGTGTGTGTGTGTGTGTGTGTGTGTGTGTGTGTGTGTGTGTGTGTGTATCTATGTATGTTGGGAATTGAAAAATAAATGATATACAGTATACACATATCCATACCATTCCCACCATCTGACTGCAGGACAAGATACAGGATGGGAGCAGAATTCCCTGTGCAATTCCAAACACTTATCCTGTCACTTTGGAAAATAAAGCAGGAGCGGCCGGTCCATCAGATCAAGTCTAATAAACTGACAGCTACTGGCTGGCAGCCAAAACACCATGCGCATGTTTCGTCTTTGGAGAGGGAACATAACAAGAGTCAATTTCATGCCTGCAGGTATACATGTGGGCTGCTAACTCTATCAAGTAATTCTCAGCAAAGAAACTGTTCAACGGTCATGCACTGGAGCAGATCCGAAATAATCAGCTTCAACATGGCTGATCATAGACCGACTAGAATGATCTTTAACTAACAAGACAGCAGTGTGTCTGAGAAAACACACATACTGAAATATACACACACAAAAGGATCTGGAAGTACTTGAAATGTTTTCCTCATGGCACTGAAAAAAATGGCTCCAGTCCAATTTATTCTTAGCAGTTCGTACTAATTGTTTCCTTCAGTCTGAAACACCCCCCTCACCTCCCTACACCTCTCAAGCATCCTTCAGAGCTTACTAATAGGTTTAAATAAAACCTCCAATTGGCCCAGTAAACCCCTCATTAAGATGTTTTTATAGAATGAATTTAGGAGAGCAAGGGGTCAAGGGTCAATGGGAGGACCTAACTTCAGGCAGCTGCTTGGGGCGGGGCATGATTAGAACCAGCAAAGTTCAAATGGCAAGACTGCTTGAACATCCGCAGGTCCATCCGCCAGTGACTCAACCCACAACCTGCAAAACACATCTGGTAAGAAGACATCAACTGATTTCTGATGGGAGTCACACGGACTTAACTTATAGCAGTTTTCCAGGCATGGATTAAGCTTAGTCCTGGAATTTCAATAGAGAATCTCCATTCAAAATGCTATGATGAAGACAGGTAGAAAAATGATCATGAAGCATGATTCATGTTTTGTGTATAAAACCACACAAATGTATTAGTGGCCTGAGGAAAAATATGGGCCCTAAATAATTTCATTTTCACTTTTTCATTAATAATGCTTAAATGTTGATACTTTTTTACTTTACTCATGTACATGTATGTTTTTGCCTCTTCACTTCCATTTTTTCCTTGAGTAAGATTTTCATTAAAAAAAACATACTTTCACTTAACCACTTTACTACAGTTTCTCTGTACGTTTTCCACCCCTGCCATCTAGTTGCTGCATAAACACTTTACAAAATACAAAGTGATGCATGGGATACTAGATGAGAGAGAGAGAGAGAGAGAGAGAGAGAGAGAGAGAGAGAGAGAGAGAGAGAGAGAGAAACTTTTAATTTGGTCTCAATTTCACAGTTCTGTGTTGTGGCACAGTAGCTGTATGAGCTTGTTTAGTGTGTGGTTTGGCTGTGTCTATAGCAGCCTGGGTGAACGAGAGGGCAAGAAGACGTGGGCAGGAGAGAGTTCAAGCCATTGAGTTCACAGCCTGAACTGTGACTCAGCTGTTTAAAGGCTCTAATCACCCAGTTGTGGAGACGAGGATGTGACAAAACTACATGAATCCACAGTATAAAATTAGCAACAAAACTCCACAGGAACTACAAAGATAAACATCTCACAGAATATCTACAAGGCTCTCTTGTGAATTCTTAGTCACATTCCATCAGAGGTTCCTTGTTGCATTAGGAGCCGATGTATGCACTTAAAAATAAAGATGCTAAATATGGATTCTTAGTGTCCTTGAAGAACCTTTTCAAGATAAACTTTCAATGAATAATTCAACTGAAATCATTCAGCTGAACTGTTCTTTAGTGGTTCATGGTTGAATGGTTTAGTTGTATTACTCTAAATAAGCACATATCTAGTGCCAGAATGAAAAGAAAAATCATAAAGGAACATTGTAATATGAACAAATATGCCTTACACTGATGGCACACATGACATTCAATTGTCTCAAAGGAAGCAGCCAACATGGAAACACTCAAAAAGTAGTGAGATGCTTATCAGCTTCTTGTGGGGATTCTGTAATTGAATTTTGAATGTGTTTGAGTTATGTTGTAAGGTATTATACACTTGTAAGCCTAAAGATGACAATGATCTCTGAGATTGAAGTTAAGCAGACTTGGCTAAGGATGTCTCTAGCTGAGTTCCCCCTCTTTGAGGCAACAAAAAGCTGAAATTAAAACCTTCCGTCCCACATTGGGCCACTCTGGGTTCATGTGAGTCCTCCTCCTTCTCTTTCTTGCACTCTCTCTAAGAGCATGGGGTGCTCACAGAGCTCTCCCCACAACACAGAAAGCCGTGAAGGTCGAGCACTGGATTCATTTTACTGTCATTCTTTTCCTGCCTTTCCCCTATCCTGACACCAGAGCCCATCAAAACCACGGGCCAATCCTACCACTTGGCAGCAAGTGAAACCAGCTGTCGGTCAATGTTACGCTTTCTCTCTGGTTTTTGAGCAGGGAGACTTCCTAACATTAATTGTGAGCTGAAACTGAGCCGTCCTGTAATTTTTTGCTGAGCAAGAGCTTTCGCTCTCCACCTCCCTCTGCCAGATGCCCCTGTCCTTTCAGCGTTCCTCACAGCAGTTGAACATTTGTTTGAATATGGACCATGTCTGTAAGTGGAATCCTCTTTGGAATGAAATGTCTTCTTGCATCCTAAAGTGTAAATGTAATCACCAATTTATGCTAAGTGTAATGTATACATCCTCAATTTTTGTTCATGATCCTCAAGCTTGGTGAAATTCTCCTGTGCAAATTACAAGAGAAATGTAAACAATGAGTACATATCAGCCACCCAAATTCAGGGTCATTTCTATTATGTAGATCTGTGTAAGAAATAAGACAAATGCAATCAAAATTGTAGTGAAATTTAATGATTTGGGAAGTAGTAACTGTACATTGTATCCCTTGGAGGACCTTTACATTAAGTAAGAACAAATCGACACAAATACAGATTTTGAAGTCTCTCTACATCAGATGCAAGGCCAATTTTCTTTGAGATTCAGCACTGTGTCACTCTCCTGACAATGCAATAGTACATTGTGCCTTGAATATCCATGAAAAAACTCACTTACCTTTCAGCAATACAACAGCATATATATTAGCTTTGCATACTTTTTAGAGCCATGAAGAATCCACACAGAAAAACTCTCCTGTTACTTTCTCCATACGAATAAAATCCACAGTTCATTTCCAGCTCTGCTATTCCAGCCACCTTCTGCATGCATTGGGCAAACGAAAATGCCTGCCAAGTGAAACATACCTTGTCTTTTCATGGGAAAGCCAGTGATAAAAATCAACTTTGCAATACAGGGCCACAAAGGCTCACTAACAATGGCTGTGATTCAATCGCTTCTCTTATCTTCATGTCTCTCTCTCTCTCTCGCTCTCTCTCACTCCATATGTAGTGTTTGCTATTAAAAGGTCTGTTTCTTTTCAAGTGAAACGTGTGTCTATTTTTTACACATTCATCACTGACAAATAGACTGCTGTCAGTGATTAACTTCCTTTTTGACTTGGGAACCTGTAAAGATGGAAATAACAAAGGCACTTTTAGGTAGGCCTGCAGTTGTAGCGCTGTTATTCCGCTACACTATCAAAGGCCTTTGTTTCACTACAACAGGAGTATTCTTCATAAGGCTAACATATTGTGTGAATCCAAGTCTACTTCATTTGTTTACATTCAAATTAGGATTGTGCTAGTATAAGGGCCATTGTGAGGCTAAACCTAATGGACTGCAAATAAAAGCGAACAAAATTGTCAGTAGTTACCTACCCTGCTAAGCAACTTTTTGCTAACATTAAAAATAGGCTAATATTGCAAGTACAGACACTTGCAGGAATAAAATCACATATGAAGTATCTTATAACAAAGGTGGTCATATGTGAAGTGTATAACATCCACAGAAACAAAACAAGCACCAGTAACATATGAATAATGGGATTTTATGTTATATTTCTATTAAGGTCTGGTTTAAACACGTGATCGCGCGAGTATTCACGTGATTACGTGTTTTATCGCGTGTTTTCCCCTGTGCTTTCCGCAACAAACGGCTAAAGAGAGGAAGGGTTAGTGAAGGAAGGAACAGAGTGTTTGTTTATCCTCTGTTTGGACTCTCCTCTCTGGTTTAACACCTGTGTCAGGCTTATTTGCCTCAGCGCGTGACCTGAGCTCGTGCTCCTATTGGCTAATTACCTGACAGGGCGCGAGTGGACGTGTTTGAATGTGAAGCCTGTGGAAAAACAACTGTTTTGATAATTTCATTAGTCTTCCTTTAGTCTGTTACACTGCCTGTCTGTTATGTTTACCTTAATGTGTTTAGTACTGTGTTGTTGTTATTAATCTGTGAGCCGTTCACAGTATTTTTTTTACAGTAAGCTGCTGTTAAGAGCTATAATCAGTGTAGTCTACTGTGGTCAGGAAACGATCCCTCAAAGAAGAACAGAAACGTGCTTTTACAACATATCTGAGACAATGTTTGAAGAATGAACAAGATGAAGAAACGAGTATAATGCAATCTGATGCAATATTTGTTATAGTGACTTGTATGTTAATGTAAGTCAAAATGTAATTAATATTATTGTTTTGTATGTTGTGTGCTAAAGTAAATGTCTCATTTCAATTACACAGTGAAACTGTACCATAATCAACACTTTATATAATAATAATAATAATAATAATAATACATAAATTATAATTATATAATTATGAATTAAAAAGATGGCCTCTCTGGCATGAATATATCAATATATTTGTATTCATTTAATGATGAACATACTCACAAAATAAAGACTGAAAGCTTTCTCCTTTATGTGTTTGTATTTCCTCCGGAGACGCTTTTCATTTAAATTAATTCGCGACAGGACTTTTAAAATGATCAATGTAAAGACACGTGTCTGACCATTATAATCATAAAGAGACATTTTAAGAACATTCCTGTGACATGACGAGGCTTCGCTCTATCAGTGAAGATAACACATGTATGACAGAGGAGTCAGGGCTGACAGCAGTGAGGGAAAGTGCCAGAGGCGCCGTGAGGCTCAGAGCTGCAGGCTGTATCGGCGAAGCTCTTCTAACTTTATAAACAATGTTTAATGCGACGTTTAGAGCCTGTTCACAGTGTTGTACTTCAGGGAAACAGTGAATAATGGAACAATCTCATTAACTAATTATTTATTTGCCTTTATAATATAGGTTGTGGTGTTATTTTATTGTTTATTTAAAAAATATCTGCGTCACGAAGACCTGAACTAGTTATTATTTCAACTATCACGGAAACACATCAGATAAAAGTATAAATAAATATATATTAACAGACATATTTATCTGAACAGATCAGCAGGTCTGACTAAAAGTTGATCACTGCCTAATCGATAAGACAAATGTATCCCCCAGCATACCTTCGCTTACAGCAGAGCATCAGACGACTCAACAGTAAGTCGCGCTTAACCAATCAGCGTTGAGCGTGGAAACTCGCTCCACCAATCAGGAGTAAAGAGAGGCGTGACCCGCTCTAAGTTCGCGTAAAGTCTTAATCGACTGTCACCGAGTTACACTGCGAGCTCAAACAGAACCAGACCTGCACGGCTCCACATGCCCGGATCATAAACATAACATTTTTTCTTTCTTCGCAGACTAACGTATATGACAGTTGTACGTTAGTACGTGTCGGTCTCTCACTCTGCAGCACAAGACGGATTTTACCAGGACAGACATGACGGAAGAACGCGACAAGTCCTTGGCAGACGCTCCGTGCAGCCCCGCGGGCACTTCCAGCTCCATGTCCCCGGATGAGTCGGACTCGGACGCGCCCTCCTCTCCGGCCGGCTCGCTCAACTCGGGTAAAAAGCTGGAGGAGGATGACGAAAGGTTCCCGGCGTGCATCCGGGACGCGGTGTCTCAGGTGCTCAAAGGCTACGACTGGTCGCTCGTGCCCATGCCCGTGCGCGGCAACGGCTCACTCAAGAACAAGCCGCACGTGAAGAGACCCATGAACGCGTTTATGGTTTGGGCGCAGGCGGCCAGGAGGAAGCTCGCTGACCAGTATCCTCATCTGCACAACGCAGAGCTCAGCAAAACCCTGGGCAAGCTGTGGCGGTGAGTGTGCCCATCATATTCATTTATTTACTTTAGTGTGAAGTCTTGAATGCAAAGTGAAGTGAACATTCACGCCCAACTCTTTGTTTATATAATTTATATGTGTAATTCAGACAATTTTACTTTTCAGTATTAAATTAATTAAGTTTATTGCCACATCCTCTTTGCCAATCTGAACGTTTAAACTCATAAATTCCTCCTCTTTTCCAGTTTTACTCTTTAAAACTCACTTTTTCACTTTTAACAGTTGAATGCTCAAATTTTAAACTCAAAGTTTAGATCATCTCTTCCTCAGCCTAAATTTTAAAGCTCCTCTTGGCTGATATAAATATAGATAAATATATTTGACAGATATTGTAAAACATAATCATATTTTTAAAATATCTTTAAATAATATGAATGTTGAGGTCTGTGGCGTTTATGCTGATTTAGTCTTTGGCATTTTAATAAACTGTTGTTGACTGGGGATGATTATGGAGGCTTGGTTCATGGTTTAATTTGTTACTTCTCAATTCTTGCTTCCTTGCCACAGCTTGCTGTCAGAGAACGAAAAGAGGCCCTTTGTAGAGGAAGCCGAAAGACTGAGGGTCCAGCACAAGAAAGATCATCCCGATTATAAGTACCAGCCAAGGCGCCGGAAAAGCATGAAGCCGGGGCAAAGTGACTCCGACTCTGGGGCTGAGCTCAGCCATCAGATGTACAAAGCCGAGCCTGGGATGGGCAGCCTGTCAGGCTTAGCTGATCATCATCACTCAGACCATGCAGGTGAGTGATGGCTATTTCATATCACTCTTGTTAATACTGTGAGATTTTCAAATGATAGTCCTCCTTAAACCTGGTAATCAAAACCGCTCAAATGATTATGATTTACACTGGATTTTTGTTTTGTTCTGTTGAAACCTTTGAAAAGGTGTTGAGTGAATAGTTACTGATTCTTCAATGCCGTCGTTCCAGACCTTTTTGCAACTTTTGTTTTTAGAAATAAAGTGTTTTGTAACATCAGAGCATAATCTGTGTTGATATTGTCATTTTCAGGCCAGCCCCATGGACCACCAACACCACCAACGACCCCTAAAACTGACCTTCATCATGGGGCAAAGCAAGATCTGAAGCATGAAGGTAGACGGCTCCTGGACTCCGGACGCCAGAACATTGATTTCAGCAATGTGGACATCTCTGAGCTCAGCACGGATGTCATCAGCAACATGGAAACTTTTGATGTCCATGAGTTTGACCAGTACCTCCCGGTCAATGGGCACGCTGGAGCCGGGACGTCATCCATGGCCTCGGAGTCCAGTCATGGGCCCAACACTTACGCAGCATCTTATGCCCACCCTGGGGCCAATGGGTCCAGTTGGAGCCGCAAAGGGGCCTTGGCCTCTTCCTCATCGCCATCTCCTAGCGCTAGTGATGTAGGTCAACACAGACCTCATATTAAAACAGAACAACTGAGCCCCAGTCACTACAGCGAGCATTCTCACAGCTCACCCTCTCACCCCGACTATGCCTCCTACAGTGCCCAGAGCTGTGCCACCTCTGCTGCCGCTTCCTTCTCCAGCTCCCAGTGTGACTATACAGACCTCCAAAGCCCCAACTACTACAGTCCCTACTCCAGCTACCCCTCCAGCCTCTACCAGTACCCTTACTTCCATTCCTCACGGAGACCCTATGGGGGCCCCATCCTCAACAGCTTGTCCATTCCACCCTCCCACAGCCCCACAGCGAACTGGGACCAGCCGGTTTACACCACCTTATCAAGGCCATGAACCCCTGGTGAACTTTGTCCATACTTCGGATGCACCTAATGAAGGAATAGCAGTAGCCAAGAGAAGAAGGGGGACATTTGTTCATTTGAGAGAAAAAGAAGATTACAAAAAAAGTGCCTGCTGATTTTGTATGTTTCATCATGTTTCCCCTCTACACACACACTAAACGATGGACGGTTGGTGCAGAACTTGATGAATTGGTGCCTGAACAGCAAGCGGAAATCCTCTGTGAGGACCACCTGTCACTGTTTCTCTCCCCACCCCACATACAGGCCTGATCCTGCAGCCCTGTTTCTTTTGCTTTCTTTCTTTCTTTTTTTTGTTAAAGACTGTGTATATGCCACTGAATTGTGTAGGAGAGAAGCACACAAGCAAGCCAAAATCCTTTTACGAAACAGATGGAGAAACAAATACACACATGTGCACTGGGACCAATTATTTTCAAAATATGAAGCAGTAGTGTTTGCTCCGTCTTACGGAATCAACTTTCTAACTTCTCCATGTCAGCTGGTCAGCCCCTTGTTTCTTTTGATGATGATCAGAAGTGTTTTTCTTCTTGCTTAGAGATATTCCTTATGTATTTATGTTCATTTTCTCTCTTTTTTGGTGTTTCAGTTGTATAGTTGTATAAAGGGTTTTTTTTGGGGGGGGAGGGGGTTGTGAAGTGGTAGGTAATGAGGAAAACAATGTTACTCAGTACAGAAAAAAATACTGAATTTTGTGCTGATTTCACAATCATTTGTATTATGACAGACTACAGCATTCCAGAAAGAAAACGCAGATAAAATACAAACAAACTCTCCATTCCATTTTGTTTCCAAGAAGCAACAGATCGAGACCAGCGTGAGCCCACGTGACGCAGCAGGTGCGTGCACACTTACCGAATCGCGATTAGTCATGATGAAGGGGGAAATTCGGGGATGCGAAGAGCGCGAGCTCGTGAGTGACGCGTCAGCTGTTCGGGAGCGCGCGCTCTGCGCACACTTCCGCGAGCCGAAGCAGAGAGGTGCAGTTTATAGAACAGCTACTGAAGAGAGGAGCCGCCGATTCAGGTCATTTTTTTGGGATGCAGGCTAAACAAGAGTCTTTATCAGCTTATATCAGAGTCTTTATACAAGAGATAGACCTACTGCTGCTTTCTGTGATTGCTTTGATTGACTTGATCTTGTTTTGATTGATTAACACGAGCGATTGGTTTTGTTTTTGTAACCTGTTGCTTCAGAAATGTCTTAACGAGTTTCATATTTGACGCCATTTGAGATTCATGTCGTGATTTATTTTTTAACATGCGGCTGTGAGACGCAAATCAGTGTTCTCCACTTTTTTTTCCCTCATGTTGTGTCATTTTAAACAACTCGCCTGTGAATTTTTATTCTGTGTTAACAAGTGCATTCTTACAAGAAGCTAACCTTATTTGCTGGCCATATCTGTGAAAAAAACAATAAACTTTTTTTCTGAACCATGACTTTCTTCATTTTCTTCAAGCAAGTATGATGATACACTCACTTGACTTCTGTGTGCTACAGATTGGTTTTAATGCCAGCTTAGACAAGTCATTTAATAATAACACTAATACATGTATTAATGGCATTAGATTAACTCTGTTAAGTTCACACATGATGACACTACAAGACTGCCAGTGCCAGCTGCTGCCCAAACACCACCAAAAACTTTGTTCTTACTAGTAGCTGTTGATTCTTCTCTCTTCATTTGCAAATATACATGGTTACAAAGAATAAGGAGGAACTTACATTCAACCAGCCAATCAAGAAACCATCAGTTAATCAGTCAGTCAACAAGCTAATTAACAAATCTAATGACCAAGTGCAGTCATTGTTTTCTGTATGTTAAACAAGTAAATCATATTTTACAAAAGATGTATAGCTAAATTTATAATAGGCTCATTTCTGTCAGGTATCCATATTTTTCTACACTCTATGCTAAAAATTAGAACATTTCTCCTTAACACATATTAAGAGGGAATTATTTCAGCATCATATTCCAGCATATTACGTCCTGGATCAACTACAAATCTGCAATACTGAGCAACTGGCTTCTCTTCACCATAACACAGATTGCAGATTGCAGCTTCATCTGTCAGTGAACCTGAGTTTGTGCCTTGAAGTAATTAGCAACAGCAGAAAAAAATCATTAGCACTCACTTACCATAAACATTACAAGTTTAGTCTGTGATGATCTTTTTGATTTGATTTAAAGGCAGCTGCTTTCTTTTTTTTTACTGCAGACCTTTAATTAGAGGTCACCAGAGAAGGCACCTTTAATTCTGAAGAAGGAGGAGACAACTGACACCGCACAGGGCAGAGAAACACTGGCATGACATTACATGACTCATCTATTAAATGTGGGAAAAATTCACAAATGCATATCCCGACTGGCACTAAAGTTCAAATGCAGCTGAAGTAGGGGGAGATGGGAGGATTGTCCAGTGCTCTTTTCTGCAGGGTAGAATTTCAAACCGGGCACTGGCATGCATGCCAAGCAGCCTTCCCCAACTGGCGGAGGGAGAAAGCCAAGTGCCACAGCGGAGAGCCGCTGAATTTTAATGATTTATTATGTGGTGGAGGGGCCCTATTGTCTGCCTTTATCCGGAGTGCAAGAAAAGAATTAATTGGACAGAAAATGGAAGAGCAGGGGAACTGACAAGTCATTAAGAGGGTTGTGAATGGACGATTAGATGCACATAGGGGTGGAATTTTTTTCCCCTTCTGCACTGTTTCATATGGCAGATCGACTCAAACAGATAAAAAAACAACAACAATAATAATGACAACATCCACCACGGCAGCAAGCAAAACTTAAAACCATAACTGTGACAACGGCACAGTTAATAATAAAACAGATAATTTGCGAGCAGATGGGATGTGGGTGGTTGGAGAACGACTTGTTGTTTTTCTCCTTCAAACTCTTCTTCTCCCCCTATTGTTCGCCAAATAGTTTCAGGAGGAACTCTTGAGAAGGAGCAGACGTGAATAAAACTCATTGAAACAGGCACTTCAGGGTGCTTGGGTCTCATTTCACTAGGAAGCGTCCACAGTGAGTGACTGGCCCTTCAGGAGCTCCTACTGTAAATGGCTAAACAATAACGTTGAAGTGGAGAGCCTTTCCCATAAGCTGCCCAGCATGAAAAGGGACTGTTATGTCCTGGCCTGACCCAACATAGTAAAACATTAACACATAAGTGCCTGGAAGAGTGAGATGATGGGTTTATTGGTGACACTGGTATCATTTACATGTTCTAACATGGTGACACTTTCAGTTTCATACATCCATGAACATCTACTGATTGTACACATATGCACACAGAAGAAGGCGAAATGAACTAGATATGTGTGAGAGGTGCAATACACATCTTCTCTGGTTATATTACTATTTTCACAGGAACATATGGGCATATGGAGTAGAGCGAGTGTTCCATGTGCAGACGTGCACCCAGCGCCTTGTGTTCCATCTGTTGCTTCTACATCATTCAAAGAGATGCAGAGTGTTGGGAAGAGAGAATTGCATAAGAAAAAAACTTGTTGAACCCAGGGGGCTCTGCCATCACTGCCCTACCAAATCTCCATTGTTCAAGAGAGGGACATTTATCAGAGTAATAGTCTCATCCCTTTTAATGAGCCTAGCCTGCTTTTTCATTCAGGGGAGGCAGAGTGAGAGTGTGTGCATGCATGCGTGTGTGTGTGCGTGCATGAACTTGAGGCTGATTTGCAAGGGAAATGAACTGGACATAAAGTGTCATTATCGCTTGTGTTTGAACTGCTCTTGCCTCTCAGACTCCACTTGTTGCAGCCTTCAGATCTATTTAGTTGGGTTTGGAGAAAGTGTGCATTAAAATAGGCAACATTACATGGTACACAAATTGATTTTATCAGAACATTTCACAAGTGCATATCCTTAAATGAGATACATGTCTTTAACAGCTTTCTGTATTTTTGAATTGTTTGTAGTGAGATATCTGACTCAAAAACATTTTTCATATTTTTCTGCTGACCACAGATGTAGTTGATCAGCTGGGTAAATAGTTTAGAAGTGGATTTGATAGGTTAACTTTGCTAAAACTAGAACACAATAATCAATAAAGGAGCGTAATTGTTTCTGTTAATCACCAACATGTAACAACTGGATGTTTTAAGTGACTGTTCAAGTCTAGCGTTTGTTAGCAATCTAAGCCTTGCAGCTCCAGTTCAAGAGTTAAAGATCATCAACATTTGAACTCCATGTATTGACTGATTGTCTATATTTGGAGCAAGTGGAACATTTTTGAAAATATGATATTAAAGTGAAAAGTTTGTTAATGAACGCTTCTTCCAAAACTGTCTGGTTATGGTTTAGCATTAGCCAATTTTAGCATTAGCCATTTTTCACACTATCCTGTACCCATTAGCATTTATTCAATCCTAGTCATGTTGGAGTCCTTGTGTGGAATATTTGACCAAAAATGCTCACAGAAGCTGGTAGTTTGGTTTCAGATTATATGCAAATGAGTTTTTATTGAGTGTTTTTCATATTAAGGTCTTTGTGTTAAATATTAAATATTTTCAGGTTCATCCTGTAAGAATAGAGACAGATTATCAAGATCCTCCTAATCAAAGGTGGAAAGAAAGAATGCAGCTTTCTGTGAGTCCTCAATGCCTCTAAAACCGACACTTTAAAACTTTCTGACAGTGGTTTAATGATTTCCTTCATAATTCAATGCTGTTTTTCCAACTCCCCTTGTTCTGTGGTTAGCTAAACAAAACGTTAAGTTTTACCAGCAGTCGCTTGCAGGCTTTAGCCAAAACAAACAGCAGCCCAGACAGAACCAACAGTGACTTCCCCGGCTTCTGCCCAGACCTCAAGGAAGAGGGGGAACTGACTGTGCCAGAGTGTGCCCTCTGTGGAACACACTTCTAAATTGGGCTTCACTTCTGTGTACAGATCGGCTGAGTTTGACCATCCATGCATCACTGGTGCTCACGCAAACCAGACTCACCTTTCTGCAGGAGTGCACATATCTTTACTTCAGATTTTTGCCCACACACAGAAATATTTTTTTCTCTGTACTGTATATAGCTTTTGGCATCAGGTTAACTCTATACTATACCTATAGAATAATTCTGTCATTACATTTTTGTGATTTTTTTTAAATTAAAGCATTTTATCTTTTTTTCTATTACTATTTTTTAATTACAGTTCAAAATAACTATATTCATTGTTTCTTCACACTATAATCACACAATCACAAATTGTTTATGTGTATTAGTTTAATTATTCACATATAAATGAAAATGTATTTTATATTCTGTTACAGTTTAAAACTGAATATGTCAGATGTCAGACCTTTCTGACACTGCAGGCCTTGTAAGTGAGGGAGTTAAATGACATTTATGGCAGTAAGTCAGGAATGTCACATGGTAATGATAAGGTCAATAAGGTTCATGGTGATTGGGCTGAGTATGAAGTTCTCAAAGTCACAACAACGCATGTACACCAAATCAATAGTAAAATTAAAACATAACTTAATAAGTTAACTTAATAACTTAATAAGATATGGACTATACACAATCTGAAGGTTTTGTGTGGTATCAGGTTTAAAGATATTAGCAGACGTTCATTTACATTTGTGTAAGTTGCAGGCTGGAGTAGCTACATATTCTGTTTGTCATTGCCATACATTCCACAGATGCTCAATCAAATTGATGAGGTCTGAGGAATTTAGATGCCACTGTTCATAGGTACTCCACACTGCCTACTGGGAACACCCCCACAAGTATTGCCTCTTCAGAGATGCTATGAACCAGTCATCTGAACATAATTATTTGGCCCCATTCAAAAGAGCACAGATTTACATGCTTGCATATTATTTTGGCAGCAACACATATTCTATGAGAATGTAGTCATTGCTTACCATCTAATATAGTCATACATAACAAATAGACTAATGTAAAAAAAAAAAAGAAAATTAACTTGAATATTTAATATTCATTACATGCAAAGTGACATACACTACCAATCTTTACAGTTTTCTATGGAAAATGATTGAGGAGACTTGAACTCCTGAACAATTACCAAAAGTGTTCTAAAACTTTCTAAAACTGTTCTACAACTTTTGATCAGTAGTGTATTGCAAGTCTACTTTTTTCTTTCCTCCCACCCTTCCATTTGATGCTACTGTGGAAAAGTAAAAGTGTCATTATTTATAAGATAAGCTGATATTTGGGGTCAATACTCAATCAACTGAATCAAATGTATTTAACGTTTACTAACAGAAGGTTAATGACTGTAAACAATGCTGTGAGCATAGTGAGCATCACAGCTCTACTCAAAAGTTTAGTTAGTAATAAAACAGTTTGTTGTTGGTTTCTGTACTTTTTGTTATGATGTATGTATAATCTGGTAATAATCAATTATATGAGAAACTTTGCCAACATTGAGCCTAAATACCCTAAATATTAAGTCATTTGGAATATTTTTGACAACATTGTTAATTACAGTGGTAGATTTAAGTAAATTAATACTAAATCTATTATTATATTAAACTATACACTATATACTATATATATATACTATTATATAATACTACAAACTATTAAAAATAACAATTATTAATATTGATAAATTTTTGAGCACTTCATGCTTCCATCTGCTGACAAGCTTTATGGAGATGCTGACTTTCTTTTCCAGCAAGACATACTGTATCACCTGCCCACAGTGCCAAAACTATTACCAAAAATGTTTGCTGACATATTACTGTGCTTCACTGATTTCGTGGATGTCTTTCCTGGCGTTTTAATAGCTCCTGGTAGTGTGACAGATTTTCAAGGGGACAAAAATCTGGAGACACAGGACAGTCAGATGTGTGAATGTTCCTGAATGTCCATCATTTATCATTTATCAGTTACATTTACAGTCCTGTGAATGCGAGAACTGTCAGTTTGGGGTAAAGGGAAAGGAATGTTATGTTCCTTGGTAAGATGATGAGCAAAAGGCAAAAACCTGGTTGTAGGCACAGTGGTTCAAATGTACTGTCACCTCAACTAAAGGACCCATTTTTGTGTAATTGAAGCACCCACAGAGCATCACAGAGCCTCCTCCAGCTTGAACCACATCTTGCACTCAGTACTTATTGGAAACTTCCTGAGGTTTATGATAAACACAATGTTGAGTATCTGTCACATACAGGCAGGGACAATATTCATCTGACCAGATAAAACATTTCCAGTCATGAATAGTCCATTTTTTTTTGTGTCGCTATGCCCACTGTAAACAAGCAAACTTTGTGAGCAGAGGTGAGAAAAGGCCTTGTGTGTGCCACTCTGCTCCATATGCTCATGGTATACAGTTGCCTTTGGAGTGTTCTTTTAAAAATTGCTGGTGAAGGCCCTGTGTTGTCTTTAGAAGCAATGTTTGCCTGGAAGTGATGCTATTTTCATTCACAAGCCATGAATCCACCTGTGGTCTGAGTGAGTCAGTTTTGTTTTTTTCAGCCACAGTATTGTGGATAATTTTCCATCGGCTGGGAATTTTGCCACAGCTGGTAAACACCTTTAACAGCACATTTCATTACACCTGCAAATTCAGCTACTTCCTTCACACTATGACTTTTGACTCTGAAATGCAATCGGTCCTTTTTTTCCAGTCATTAACATCTGCACCCATTTTCCACACATCAAAAGAGATATTCACTGCACAGTATCAACTCTTCTCAATCTATGAATCCAGTTGCACATCCTGTAGGTATTTGTAGCTTGAGTATGACATTACTACAACATAAACATGAAAGATGTCTACTTTTTGTCCAAGGAGCTTATATCAGTTTACTTTCTTGAATTCAGTTTTTTATATATTAGTGCATAATCCAGAACTTCATATGTGCCATTATTATGAGATGTTCCATGTTATTATGTTAATCTGTGACAGGCTGAACTGTGTATAGCCAGTTGTATGATTAGCATAAAATCATACAGCAGGCAGCATATCTGGTGCCTTGTTCTGTATCATAACAACCATAAATCTCATTTTCCATCACATCTGCCTTTGTTGCTTTGTTTCAGTTTGTCTTCAGCAGGCAGAAATGGATTCATGCTTTTCAAATGCTGATTTCTTGTCTCTTTCCATCTGCACAATAATTTTCATGATGGTAAATTATTATTATCAGCAATGATTTGTGCACCCTCAGATGAATCATGCTATCTGTATCACTGCCTGCTGACATTTGACATATCACAACTAAATTGATTGAATTGATTGAATAATCCAATTAAACATTACTGGCGTGGTACGTCAGCTTGACTCGGCTGTATACAGTGATTGTCTGCCAGCATAGTCCAGAGGAGAAAGATGTTCTTTGTGAATGGGAGGGAAACAGCAGTGAGGGAGTAATATGATGTCTACTTCCATTACATTGTGGGACTTAATTTGATTCAGAAAGATTCAATTCAGTTTATCACATTTGTACATTCAGAGCACAGTTGTTTTGCTGGCTTAACAGTGAGTGGAAAACTAGAAAACTTCCAAAGCAGATTGGAATTATACCAAAGAAATGAATCATTAAAACATTACGGCAAGATCTGGACACTCTTCAAAATAAAGTTGCTGAGAAGGGTTAATTGAAGCAATGTCACAACTTTGGTTACAATTGGTATTTTGTACAAAATATTAATTGAAAATTATTTATGGAAGAACTTTTAGTGTTCACGCTATGTAAAGAAGAGCTGTGATGAAGAACAATTTACATGGGAAAAAATAGAGATACATGGTTATCATGTGACAGTGATAAGTATTACCTTGAATGTAGTGTTGGGAGACTTCTTTAGTAGAAGAACTCAAGCATAGAACTACTGCCTTTCCATTTCTATCAAGCTAAAATTAGGCCTTACAGGGCTAATAAAATGATTCCCACCAACTGGAAATTGATATATAATTGATTCTGCTGTCATGTCTTAATTACAGCAGCATCCTGTTGTTAAATCTGCCATTCAGTACAGCTCCTGAAGTCCTAGCCAATGGGAGAGCCTGTAATCTGTCTAGATATCACTGAGAAAATGAATTCTGACTGGACTATTTAGATTTCAAAATAGTCTCCAACCAAAACAAAAATGGCCTTGCCTCAATAAAATAAAAAATAAAAATGGTAGACATTTCCAGAAATCAGTCCTACTTCAGCTCCTATACTGTCCTCATGGTTCCCCACTTGCATAAACATCTGTAAAGGATACGTGATTACATTTATGGATATTTTTCAACCTGCTAGGATGTTTCACCTCCCATTTGATATGTGAAACACCATAAAAGTTTGAAAGCAAAAAAATGACACCTCCACTCTGAGTGTGAGAAACACAAGTCTTGGAGTGTGAGCGAATTTTACTGAACCATCCAGTCCTGGGTCGGATGTTTCGCGTTCTGCAAGGTAGCCCACTTTCAGCCATTGTTTCCTCATCTGAACAGACCGCCACCAGTGTGTGGGTTTCTGTCGCCCCTGGAATGTCGCGCGTGGGAGGAACATTTGCGGAGAGTTCTCATACTCTCTCAGGATGGAGGTGGAGAAAGAAAGAGATAGACAGAGAGGGGAAGGGCAGGAGCGAAGAGAGCGAAAAAGTGAGAGGAAATTTTGAGAGAGAACTAGAGGGTGCGAGAATGGGTCACAGAAAGAGGGGGAGAGAAAGTCTTTTTTTCCCTTCCCTCTTTTGCAGTTGGAGTTGTTGTTTGGCAGCGAAAAGCAGGGACAGCATGACCGGAGTTTTAAACGTTAGCGCTGTGTTGGCATAGCAATGCGTGAGCCCTGTTGGAGCACCAAAGCCTGTTAGCTAACACGACAACCAGCGTGTGGTTAAACACTACTCGCTTTCGGAAAACAATTACTCTATTGTGATACATTTTCATCTATACTCTGTGGTATATCCCTTACGCATACTGTATATCAAAGAGGTCCTCTGAAGACAGCAAACAGCGAGACATCTTTGCAAATAATGAAATAATGAGCGATGGCTTCTCCACACAATGCACACCACAAAATATTGGACCACCATTTTGATAGTTTGAAAATGAAGTGAGTCAGTGATATCCATTTGATCAACAACATATGCTCCAACCCCCACACTCGATATCTTCTCGCTGTATGGTAATGAGCGGAGAGAGAGAGAGAGCGAGAAAGAGGAAAAGAGAGTTTGTTCTCCCATGTGGTTTTGGCCTGTTGAAGGAGTTTGGAAGGAATCCACAGTCTCTCTCGGCCCGTGCTTTGATATGGACGAGTTCATTATGTAAGTAAATCTGTCAACAGTGAATGAAACAATGGGAGGCTCGCTGGGGTAGGTGAGAGGAGGGCTATAAGAAAGGCTCTGCAGAGGGTCACAGGTGGTTGGTGCAGATGCCAATCACAGTCCTTTATAACAAGTTTGTTTCTGTGAACGGTGGGGACATTACATAGACTTACTAAAACCTTTAAACCCTAATCTCAACCTCAAAACATGTCTTCACCTTAAAATTTCATGATTTACATTGCTTGGAACAGCTTTGTAGTCCTGCAAGAAGGAACGGTCCCCACAACCTGAGTTTTGGTCCTCACAACATGGTATAAAACTGTTATATACACACAAACACACTTTTGCATTACTGTACTAGTGAAGACAATCTATACACTTGTGTAATACAGAGTAAAATGAACCTAAACCTAAACTTAACCTGGTATAACCTAGACCAACTGCCCACCTCCATCTACAGCTGCCAACCACAAACCCTCACCATTACCACCACCATCAATAAAACTGAATTCAAATGGACTCTTGTTAGCAATTATCAGGCTGTTGCTACCAGTCTGATGAACTGTATTATGGCCCCAGATTGATTTCACTATTATTATTATTATTATTTTTTTTTTTTTTTTATTTATTTATTTATTTTCAATATAGTGTTAGGCTAAACTGATGATATTGTATATCCCTAACCGTAGTCTCAGTAGAGGAGGATGGATCCCCTTTGTGAGTATTGATCCCTCCCAAGGTTTCTTCCTCTGGCCTCGAGGGAGTTTTCCCTTACCACTGTCACCTTCGGCTTACTCGCATTGGGGTTTTTTATATTATTTTATTTGGATGTTTCCTACTTTCTTTATTCTAATTATCTGCTTCTGATACTAATTATGTAAAGCTGCTTCATGACAATGTCAGTTGTAAAAGGCACTATATAAAAACATTTTGATTGATTGATTGAACCTTAGCATATGAAAATGGCATATTTCTTGTAAGGTTCAGCAAAATGTCTCCACATTTACAGACCTGACATGCATTCCTATCATTACTCAGGACACACACACACACACACACATCTGTAGCAAAAACAGTTCTCATCAAATTATGGTGTTTTTTTTTAAATAAGGAAATAAAGTAACCTCCTCTATAGGGAACAAACTTGAATATGATTTGTTTATGCACATTTTACAACAGAATGTCTATTTATTCACAGAATGCAACTCACAAGATAAATTGGATAACATACATTGTGCATATAAATGTGCATAAGTGTGTTCTTGATGGATGATATGTTGACTTTTTTCAGTTTACAAAAATAAACCAAACATAAGACTGTATATACACCTGTATTTACAGGTGTCAGAACAGGTGTCGGGTGAGGGGGAAGACTGAGGATATGGTGCCAAAGTTTGCAGAGAGGAGAGGCTGGCTTGTGGGTTGGCTGGTAGTTGTTACAATACAGCATCATTATATTGAGTTACTACCTGGAATAACTTTCCATGTTTATTATTATTATTATTATTATTGTTGTTGTTTTTTTACATTAAATGTATTTGTATTTATTTAATTCTGCACCGGTAATAAATGGATTACGTTTTTCACACATCACTTAGAAAACCATTCTCCATATCAATCTCCATAGAAAAGCATTGCATAAAATGGGATGCTCTGAAGGAGTAATAGTTGAGTCTAAGGTCATCATGCCCAATGTCAAGCATTGGCTAGAGGGGTCTAAAGCTCCCCCAACATTAGACAGTTAAGTAGAACTGCATGCTCTGGACTGATGGAGCTTCATACAGTACCTTAGGCATGAGTTGGGGTAGTGTTTGAGATCCAGGACTAATTATTCAAAATCAGTACACAGTAAATCTGCCAGTGTTAAATCAACACTATTAGAGTTAAATTAACACTGAGGGGGTCAAATTGTAACACTCCCAGTGTTAATTTAACTCTAATAGTGTTGATTTAACACTGGCAGATTTACTGTGTACCTAACACCTTGTGCTACCTGAGTGTCTGAATGAGATTTATCAGATCAAAGTCTTCATACTGCCTACAATAAAATGTGAATAGTCTCTAGACATATTGAATTGACAGTAAAGTGCTTCAAAGATAGAGGTGAACTAAATGCAATTGCTTACAGTAATGTTCCAACATCTAGTGTTTATTTCTCTCTGAAGAATACAGAATGTTAATGCAGCAAATAGTGATACAATTTATATAAATGCCCCAATTACAGAAGAAACATATAAACACATGCATCAGCTCAGTTTGTAACTTCTGTCATGGAGAGAACAACAGTATTAATAGTACAGTATTAGTTCTAATGATTTTAAAAGTGTGCATGTTGTATGCTATAATTTATAATTTTGTACATTACCCATAATAACATTAGATATTGTAATACTTTAAAATTCTTTTAAATATCTTACAGACTCATACTGTCTGATGTTTTTGAAAATCTAAGCTTGCATAGTAAGTAAACTAATTATTGAAGAGAAAATATAACAATGTTGAAAAGGTAAGAAAAATAGCCTTTTACAGGTGAATCCATAAATTATTTATATTCAAGTGGAAAGCAAGCAGATCAATGCCAGTTTACATATAATCAATGTAAAAACTAGATCAACAAACTAGATCTCAATCAATAGAGATTCCATTGATAACACATTTTAAAATGTGTGTCCAATATTGAGGTCACATGGATGAAACTTTTAAATAATGTTTAATAATAATATTTGTTTTATTTTTTAAGATATTTTGGAGATTTACCAAATTATTTGTTTTTTTCATTTCTCATATTTTAATGAGATTCATGTTGTATTTGTATGTTGCAGCTGTATTTAGATTGCTAAACTGTTAAATTTACAATCACTACCTTCTCACTTCTATTACAACAATATAAGCTCAAGTGGTAAAGTAATTATAAATAACAAAAGCATGTAAACTGCATCCAGAGTAACATTAACTCTGTTGAAAAATGACACAAATTTAGAACTAGTTAATTAGAATTAATTAATATAAACAAGAAAACAGCAAAAAGGTTTTGGAAAGTTCCACTTCCCATAGATTATTAAATGCTTCATGAGTATCTATTGTTTGATTCTAAAAATGCAGAAGTGCCAAACCTTTTCAAACATATGAAACTGTCACCTTTTCAAAATTGATAATAGTCACAACTTGCATTGCTGTCATGCTCTAATACAAATAATTCAGATTTGTGGTGCTATGGTATTAAGTGTGGTGCTTATTTTATTCAATATGAATGTAGGCAATGCAAACAGAGTAGAAACAGCCAGGCCTCCATAACCTCACATTCTAAACGTTCCCTCCTTTGCCCAATAGTGACTGGTCTGAGAATCCAGACAGAGGTCCTCCAGAAAGAGTGGAGCTTGTGGTCGGGAGGTCAAAGGAATCTGCTCTTTTTCAGTGGCCTACTGGGGTTCATTAAGGCTGCAAGAGGGTAACCACAAAAACCCACCACGGTTACAGAGGTCACCCACGACTCATGGTTGTGGCGCCGCTCTTCAGGGAATGAGAGAGAGAGAGAGAGAAAGAGAGAGAGAGAGGGTGGATGCTGACTGACCTGCTTCTTTGCAAAACACATTTTCAGACAGACAGACAGACAAGCAGAAAGATAGATAACAATCTGCCATACAGGAGCATTTCTAGACTATGTGTTGTTCTGGAATACACAGAATTTAGGGCACGGCTGTACCTCTCTGCTAGGGGCAGAAACGTACCTAATAAATGCATAACATAGTAGTAATTTAACACTAAAGTGGGAGTTATTATGCTATGGAAGATAAATGAAAAACAAATTAGCACCAAAGTTTTTGTTAATTTCATTCATTTTGTTTTTTGCACTTTCTTGAACAAATAAAAAGAGAAATTGTGATTTTTGTTCATCATTTTATATTAGCTAGATAACTCATGTTTGTTTTAAAGTTTACTCTTATATTGGCTATATCACGACACTAACTTTGTAGGCTTGTGTTATCAGTGCCTACCTTTTCTTTAATGGTCTAATATGTATTTTGGTAGGTTATGAGGTTATAAATGGCTTTAACAAACACATATACAGTGCAGTAGCTAGGAACTATCACACCCATTCCCACCACTGAAAATAAAAAAGAAAGTGAATTATTAAGTCATTATTTTGAAGTCAGATGATAATGACTTAGTATCTTAGTAGACAGAGAGTGATTAGTATCACAAAATAATGATGCTGTGCTGTTTTTGGTTTTATTTTAAGTGGTGTGAATGGGCTTCTGTAGTTGTGTGTCTGACTTTCTTTAAAATATTTATTAATATTTGTATTTTAATTACTTAATATGTAAGTATTTGGTGTAAAAATAACACAGAGACTCAAAAACATAATTTTGACACTGTGTGTACTATCAATAACAAAACAAGAGACTCTGACATGTGTTTACCCTTATCTCTGTGCCTCTGTATGTTAAATTTCACTATTTACTTACTGCTCACTACTGACTTACTGAAAGATTCAAACCAAGTTGCTGTGCTCAACATTAATATCAAGTTAACAGACTTTTTATTTTTCACACTATAATTTTTTTAAATAAAAATTATGCACAATATAAAAAAGACTTTATAATAACTTTCATTAATAAGCCATTAACTAATGATTAGTAACTGTGAACAAATCATTAGTTCATGAAAATTTCATTAACAAATGATTTACTAATGATTTACTAATGATTTGTTAACATTTGCAAAAATGAATACAATCATTAGTCACTACATGAACTGTTTTATTTATAAACATTTGTTCATGTTAAAATTTTTATGAACTAATGATTTATTTATAGTTATTAATCATTAGTTAATGGCTTGTTAATGAAAGTTATGATAAAATGTTTGCAAAAATGGTTTTGCTACACGGGTTGAAATACAATACAAATACAAAGCTACTGTTAACTAACCAGTCAGTCACCTAACTGTTTTATGTTATTACTGCGTTGTTAGCTCTACTGCAGCACTCGCTGATGATTAATCATTTTCATCAGATTCTTGTTTGGCGTTTTTGATGTCCAACACATTCTCAGTAAGCTGTTACCTCAGTCTTCACTGTTATTCACCAGTAATGTCACATGATGAGTTTTTGAGTCTCCAGCAAGAGGCTAGCTTTTCCATTAGTTTTGCATGTACATTTTAAAGCCAAACAAACAATTTTTTAGTTTAATGGCAAAATTGTTACAAAATTTTCAGATACATCCTCTAGTTGATGAGTCAGAATAAAAATAATGGTTAAATTGTTATTTAGAGTTATGAAATTGAACCATTTTCCCTGGTAGAACCTGATGGTTCTAAAAATTATTGCTTGTAGCATAAGATTGATTACCAATGCAATATTGGTTCAATGGACGAGTAAAAAGTAGAAAGCCAATTGCCTATTATAAACATGTCATTTGCCTTTTTTTTAACAGTGTGAAAGCATGCACGGTCACAGAAGGCTGTAAATGTATCATATGGGTATATTTCATCCCCCAAATATACCATCAGAGGTTAATTGTGTACACTAAATGAATTTTACATCAAATTAACTTTACACTAAATTCACTTTGTGTATATTTATAACTTTGAAGAACTTAACCCTTTTTAAATTTAATAAATAAATAAATACAAGACAGCACATAAAACCCAAGTGATAGGGTTTGTTTTCAAAAAAGTACAGTTTATAACTTTTTTCCTGTGTCTTATAATGTTATTTGTTTGACACAGATGTGCTAACAGGGTTGAGGAGTTCACAGAAGTTCAGAGGTTTGCCTGCGGCATCAGAAAGAAAAAAAAGAGCAGCTCTCACCTCAGAAAGGCTATCATGGAGAGATGATGAGAGGACAGCAGATGGAGTCTGTGGTTTCTAGATTTACTTTTATCTCTCACTCTGTCTGTCGGTCTATCTGTCTGTCTGTCTCTCTGTGTAACCGAAAGCAAAGCCTTACAAAGCCAGTCCCCTCTGTACTGTCCTACATGACAGAACAGAACAACCTAGATATCAGCCTAGTTTTTCACAGATACAGTATTACAGTATTTAGGTATATTTATTATAAGTGTAGTTTAGGAATGTTTAGATGTGAAGTTGCCACCACAATAACATCATTACTGTCAGACATGAGGATGAAAACTCAAGCAAGGGGACGTGTCCTAAGGCTCATTCATGGTCAAAGTGTGTTTTTTAAGACATATGTTTCACAGTGACACATAATCCAAAACCAGCATAACTGTGGTCATCGCTCTGTTTTACACTAATTTCTCATGTCATCAGTTGTAAACTGGCCATTCTTTGAACTTAGATGTGCTGAAAAGACATCATACACAACCAGATAGAGTTCAGTGGGATATTTTTTTGTTTTGTATTATGTTTAATGTCTTTAGCTAAGGTAATGTGACCATAAAGGAAAAGTTTCAAACACAGCTTTAAATGGACAAACGTGCATAAAATCTATTGTTGCTTGCTACACATTTGCATCACTGGAGTCAATTTCATTTCCATTCTGCAATCCATAACTGCCCCTAGGGTATCAGGTCATTAACAATCTATTTAAACCCACATTTTTCTAAACAAGTCAAGTTTATTATTATTATTATTATTTTTACTTTTTATTAAAACAGCTTGTGAAAGACAACATTAAATATTGCATCTCTATCCTTTACTTTGAGAGCAAAGCAGCTTGTCACTCATAGTGTTACCAGATGCATTTTAGTGGAGATGCAGGGCTCTAATGATGTAATATGCCATGATGTCACCATCACTGGCTGTGAATGAATGACATTGGGAGCGGAACGAGACAGCAGTGGACGTGAGCACTGCTTGCTCTAGCCTCCTAATGACTGGCCATTCATTAAAAGTGCTAACGAGTTTGAACTGGCTTTAGCTGGGGATGGGGGAGGCTATGGGGGCCTGTGGGTGGGGTGGCCCCTGGTACCGCCTGACCATTTAAAAAGATTTACGAGTGAGAAATAGGCATAGAGAAAGGGACCAAGCATTGATCAAGAGGAGAATGAGTAGAAAGAGAGTGAGAGTTGAGAAGAATTAATGGATGGATAGTGAATAGGCAGGTTAAATGAAAAGCGGCAATGAAAGAATACATATATGGGTGTTGTGAGGGATCATAAGAAAGCTAAAGCATCATGTGTATAACTCTGGTCTCACATGAGGGAACCGTTGCAGAGGAATTCATGAATGAAATAAGTTATTTTACTGCTATTTTAATTAAAATATTGGGCAATAGCAACTGATTCTGATCCATTTTCACTCATTTGAGACTGCCATCTTGACTTTCATTGCAATACTTGTATTCATGGGCCAATGTCAGCATACTCACACACACACACACACACACACACACACACACACACACACTAAGCTTGTTAGGTACTGTTTCACTTCCAGGCCGTACAAGTGGCAGGCAGAATGATGGGGATTATATGATTCAATATGTAAAGTGATCCAGTCTTGGGTGGGTGGCTTTTTTAATAAAACAGCCCATTCACTGTGTTCCTCTCTTTGATATCCCTGAGAAGACCTGCTTCCATTCCTGGAAGGAGGTGAACGGAAGCCCCTGAGAGGAAGCTGGATGCCCTATAGGTTATTAGAGGTTACAAATCCCCAAATAATGAAGGATATTATTGTGTCTCTAGGTAATTTTTGGATCACTGGGCGTTTCAATGCAGAACAGTGAGGAGGTTTCCAAGCTCTTCCAAGAATTTTTCGCAGTGTGAAATGGCAAGTAACACTGCACAAGTAGTATATTAACTCTTAACTTCAGTGACTATGTCTGTCAATTCAAATATGATGCAATATAATGTTATGACAATATTATTGGAAAAATATTAACAAGCTTTAATCCTCTGGAGTTGGCGCTCCTGCCAGCAGCATGTTAACAAAATTCTGCAAAAACACTCACATAACTCCAGAAACCATAACCGGTCTCTTTTTCAAATATGTATATATATATTGAATTGAAATTCAGTGGAACCTTGACTTATGACCCAATTATGACCCAATGAATTTTCAGAGATACGAGGACAAAATTGGACAGGATTTTATCGAAATGCCCTAAAAGTGAAAGTGAGAAAAGTGTGATGAAAAAGGCAAACATCAGTGAAGAAGAGGAAGAAGAAGATGAAGATAGTCTGATCTTCAATGTAAAGCAGTTTATTTCTTTACATTCTCTGTTATTATGTATTATTATTTTTTATACATTATTTGTTATTTATGAAGTATTATTTTCTTATTTAAAAACATGTAACAAAAAATGGTGTGGTGTTTGGGGGGTTTGAACAGATTAATAGCATTTCAATTCATTTTAATGGGGAAATTTAATTTGATATACAAGCAAATTGAGTAACAAACTCAGTCATATATGTCTTTCATATAATAATGACATGGTAATTCTTGGCATTTCATTCATGGATTACCAGCTATGGAATGTGTGGAATGTGAACCTGAACAAAGACCTTTAGTGTTTATACATCTCATAAATATTCAATCTGGGAACCACTGAATGATTCAACTCACACATTGAGTCAACTCTAATTTGTTAAGCTTTAGAAATAAAACCACATACATTTTCTAAAAACTGTAATGACCAGTGTATGACTTTTTTTTTTTTTTTTTTTTTTTTTTTTT
>BRDA01005276.1:39624-61005 GCA_036984385.1 Crenuchus spilurus
ATGTGGATATTTTTTTACAAGTCAGCAAGTTTCTCCTCATATCCCTCCACCTTTATACAACAGCAATGCCCAGAATGTGGAGTTTCTGTACAATCACAGTTAGACACGATTTCTGCATCCTTTCAGGCTCTCGATGTAGACTCACTAACAGATCCACATTCTGCCTCTTTTATGTCATTTTTGTTAAATGAGACTGTAAATTAGACTCTGCAGTACTAATTCTCAGCCTTACACTATAAATAACTACACTATTAAAAGAGATGGTTCTTCAAGGGTTCTTTAGTAAAGAAAATAGTTCTATATAGAACCATGAATAGCCAAAGAACCCAAAGGGTTGTTTGCATGGAGAAATGGTTCTTCAGATGGACAAGAAATGTGTTGTTAGATGATTCTGTATAGCCCCAAAAGGCTTCTGCTGTTGTTACAATGTCAAACTTGCTGACAAGCTTTATGGAGATGCCCACCAGCTGCCCACAGTGCCAACACTACTACTGACCATCATATTACTGTGACTGATTGGGCAGCTCATCAGCTACTAGCTCGATGATGTAGTGAATGTAAAATGTTTGAGAGTTTTCTAGTTTTGCTGTATGACTGTAGACCACAGACTTGTCATTTCAGATACTGTGAGTCCAGTGTTTGGTCAGGGGCTCCTTGTTTTTGCTTTCTCAGCATGTTGAGACTCTCTTTGGTGTGTACAGACAACAGCATCTCTCTAAAAAACAGATAAATAAATAAAAAGCTGGGAAATATCTCCCCACTGCGGCACATAAAAGACGCGGCTTACTGCCGGAGATCTGCTCAGCTTACTGAGCTTGTTCAGCACTTGATCTCCACTTCTGGAGCCGTCTCTTTTCTTCGAGAAACAACCAAACGTGAAAGCTGTTGTAGCACTGTTCTCCTGAGATGCTTCCTCGGCTCTGTACACACTCGGATCTTTTGCACAGCCCACACACACAGCGAGGGAGCTTCCAGATTTAGCTCAGGGCTGGTGACATTTTCTCGCATGCCAGAGAGGTCCAGCTTTTGGCCCACTGACCTCACCTCAGCGCACCTGAGGAGAGAGAGACGCACCTTTTGACCTCTTCTGCTTTGGGTTTTTATCATCTTTGTGCACTTTTACATCCTCAGTGAGAAATGCGGCCTGGCCATTCAAAATTCCACTGTTTAGTCCCGCCCATTCAAAATACAACAGTTTATCCCTGCCTATTCAGCCTACAGCAGTTTAGTCCCGCCCATTCAATGTACAGAATTTTAGCCCCGCCCATTAAGCATACAGCATTTTCGCTCCACCCATTCAACCTACAGCAGTTTAGCCCTGCCTATTCAGCCTACAGCAGTTTAGCCCCGCCCATTCAATCTTCAGAATATTAGCCCTGCCCATTAAGCATACAGCAGTTTAACCCCATCCATTCAGCCTACAGCAGTTTAATTCCACTCAGTCATCCTATAGCAGTTAGCCCCACAGATTCAGCCTATAGCAGTTTATCCCCACCCATTTAGCATACAGCAATGTAGCCCCACTCATTTAGCTTACAGCAGTTTAACTCCTCTCAATCATCTTATAGCAGTTAGCCCCACAAATTCAGCCTGCAGCAATTTAGCTTTGCCCATTCATCATACAGCAAAATAGCCCCACCCATTTAGCTTACAGCAATTTTGCTCTGCATATTGAGTCTATAGCAGTTAGCCCCACACATTCAGACTTCAGTTTAGTAAATAAATAATGAGGAATGTTTCAGTCTGGATACCTTTTGTTAAAGGCACAAATTAGGGCAGCCAATCAAAACATAGAGCATATACATATATATTAAAGGTACATATATTAAAGGTCGTAAAGGCACAGAAACAGCCTGTCTGCTTCTAATGGATAAGGAGAGGTGGAAAAATATGTTAAGCTGTATTCATCAAAAAACGTACAATACATTTCCTAGAGAACTGCTCCACTTTGCTCCCAGTCTACAAGTCTCAAATGCCTTTGTTTTATCCCTATAGATCAGATGATCATGGCAATTCTGGCTACCAAGATGGCACTCATCCTTCGAGGGACCAAAGAAGTTTTGAATGGGGGTCAGCAGTCAAGCTAGCCAATAAAATCCCCTCTAAGTGCTGCACTATGCCGTCTGAATACTCAGTAAGTGTCTCTGATCGCTGCCCAGCGCTAGTTTGCTGCGCTGTTAAAGGCTGTGTAAGACCATTGATTTCTCTTTTGCCATTTAATGAGGAGCAGAAAGAGGGATTCTGCATCCAAACCCGAACACTTCAGAAGCCATTAATGCATACAATCAACTTCCAGAAAGACAGTTACTGCAGGCTAGCTCGCTGTTAAAAAGGGAGTAGTTGCCATTTCATACTGATCCGAGGTCTGGTTTGGCAGTTTTCCCCCTTGTGTTCATCAGCCAAGTCCTGTTTGCTTGTTTAGGGTTACTCTGCCTTCACACCAGCAGCAATGTGAAAAAGCTACCAGATGCTAGTCATTTTCAATGGGAGCTGGCAATTTCTGGCAACAAGAGGGACTGCAACTGTTGGCCATGCAGTATGGGTGGAGTTGGCAATGCGACAAAGTTGAGCAAAGTTTAACTTTATGCAAAGTATGAAATAAGCAGTACGGTGATTTCCAGTAAGAATCAAGCAGGGTGGTATGTGCTTTATCTCCCATACTCTACGCTATAGCGATGGTGGAGAAACCAAATTGTTTTATGCATCCAAATAGAATGGCAGTGGTACTTTCATTGCAAAAATCAAACACTGCTTTCTTCTCAGACTGACTTCACAGACCATGGTGGATGAGATAATTGAATTATACACCCAAATTCCCTTTGGAATGTAGTTTATTAACAGGCACACATCTGATTAGCCGTCACCAGTGAAACCAATGGTCAATGAACCAAAGATCAGAAATGTCCACTAGAGTGATGAGAGGCAAGTCTCGCCTACAATGGAGGTCAAATGCTAACAATCACTGGAAGTTTCTGATATTAAATGATATTCCGGTATCTGTAACAATGGACACCTGTCAACATTCCTGATATTGCGGGGAGTCTTTTTCTGATGTGTTTCAGATTGGACATTTTGCCCAATTTCATGGTGATACAAATGAAATGGGTGTTCCGTAGTTTCTTTGTGGGATTTGTGTTGTAGAACTTGGCAACGCAATCAAGGGAAAGGGGAGAGCATGGGCAGACAACCCTGCATAATGTTCATCATGGTGCTGTGCCTAGGAGCGTCTGTAAGGATGGGCATTCAATCCATCCGCCAGCCACGGATGTTTTTTGAAAGTGAAAGTAAAGTTTGTGCACTCTCCCCCAGATGACATCCATCCTATAGGGGTCTCTAATAAGCTAGAACATCCTCTCGCAGTCTAATGTGTTGTCACCTGTAAAAACTGCTCCACGGTCGGTCTGAAATGGCAACATTTACACAAATATCTACATTTGTGTTTTTATGTTTTCGATATAGCTAAGGACTAAGGATTATATATCTGAGGATCTAAGGACTGCGGTTCTTTAAGCTCTTTAGCAAGGATAATTTGAAGGGGGTCTGCATCGAATCTGCATGTTGCACATGCGCTTGACACCCCGCTTAGATTTGCATTAATTAACTTTTAAACGAGAGTGGTTTTCAAGTGTTTTGCAGCTTGAATAATTATACAAGGCCTAACTCTCATCTAACCTTTCATCCTTCTCGCTGCTTATCACAGGGGAAAAACATCCATTACTTTAAAGAAGTTTATATTCAAATGTTACTTTTGCATAATTTGATTCGAGAACAGAAGGCTGGGTTTTTACTTTAAAGGGCACATATCATGATGATCCAAGTTCTCCTTGCTTTTTTAAAATAAAAGAGTTTGAAGTAGTAAAATACTGTTCATTACCATTAAAAAAGAAAAGCTGCAAAAAATTTATTTGCTGTGTTTGTGTTGTCACAAAAGCATGCACATTAAAATACAGTATATACTGCTTTATTCAGCCTACAACAGTTTAGCTGTGCCCATTCAGCACACAGCAGTTTAGTCCCACCCATTCAGTTTACAGCATTTTAGCCCCACCCAATCAGCTTACAGCAGTTTAGCCCCACCCAGTCAGCTTACAGCAGTTTAGCCCCACCCAATCAGCTTACAGCAGTTTAGTCCAACTCATTCAGTTTACAGCATTTTAGCCCCACCCAATCAGCTTACAGCAGTTTAGCCCCACCCAATCAGCTTACAGCAGTTTAGCCCCACCCAATCATCTTACAGCAGTGTAGCCCCACCCAATCAGCTTACAGCAGTTTAGCCCCACCCAATCAGCTTAGAGCAGTTTAGCCCCACCCATTCATTTTATAGCAGTTTAGCCCCACCCATTCATTTTATAGCAGTGTAGCCCCACCCATTCATCTTACAGCAGTTTAGCCCCACCCAATCAGCTTACAGCAGTTTATCCCCACCTGTTCATCTTACAGCAGTTTATCCCCACCCAGTCAGCTTATAGCAGTTTAGCCTCACCTGTTCAGCTTACAGCATTGTAGCCCCACCCATTCATCTTACAGCATTGCAGCCCCACCCAATCAGCTTACTGCAATTTTAGCCCCACCCAGACAGCTTACAGCAGTTTAGCCCCATCCAATCAGCTTACAGCAATTTAGCCACACCCAATCATTTTACAGCAGTTTAGCCACACCGATTCAGCTTACAGTATTTTAGTGCCACCACTCTTTGTACCATACAAAGATCATAAGTGGACCTAAAATGTGAAAACTTATATGATATGTGCCCTTTACAAGTCATATCTTTATAAATTGTCTTAAATCCAGTTAATCTAGTATAAATTAGTGTTCAATCCATAAAATATATCAATTAGATTTAAGATCACGAAGCTACAGAAGCTGCTCAAAACAATGTTTGGACAAGAAAATATTATGCATAGTTTCTTACAGTGAACTATGGATCCAGTGTTGGGTCATTGGATCCATAATTTAAATGCCAAATTTTATATACATTTAATTAACATTATTACTTAATTAATTCTGCTAATCACATTCTGAGCTTTATAATCATCACAATCCTGGATTGAAATTCCAAAGATTTAATTATTTATATTTATTTAAATTTGTAATTTTACCCATGCCCCACCCAAAAATGCAGTTGCTAGGTTGAATTTAAACTAGGCACTACATAACATTGTAAGGTTGCCAAGTTTGCATATTCTGCACGAAATATGCAAAATACTGTCATTCTATTTTAGAAATGACCATAGCCACCAAAAAGCACTTATAGTAACAGCACAAATGAGACAAATAGGGTTGTGAATGTATAATTGGAATGATAAATGTCTGGTAAGCTCAAAACAGGAAAAAAGTGGTTTCTTTACACAGACGTCCTGATGATGTCTGAAATGCTTCCAAAGTAAAATGCTTCCAATATAAAATCTTAAGTAATATCTAAGAGTAGTATATGGCTTCTTTAAAAGGTTCTGATTAGATTTCTGCTAAAGACTGGGTGGTTTTAAAGTTGGCATTGGGATGGAGAATTGTTCTTTGGCCTGGCAACCCTGTAACACTGAGTTTTCAGTATAAAATTCTGACCTACTAATCTATCAGGATCAAGTATTGTAGCTAGCTCAGCTTTTGTCCTTTTTATATTACATAATGAATGGGTTAATAAAATGTTCTAAAAGGGCTTAGCCTAAAGTAGATTTCATTAGAAGGTAGGCAGTCCTGTACATTTTATGTATACATTAAATAAAAATAATAAACAATATATTACAAATGCTCTGATGCTGTGAAAGGTTTGTATATCCACCATCTTGCAAATGGTGGCTCAAATCACAGCTCTTTTCTAAAAATCTCGCCGGGCTGAAAGTTTGACTTTTTCTTTCATTGCCGTTTCATGCAAAGTCTTTCCCTGAGCTAGAGGTGGGTATTCATCTTGAGTTGATAAATGTCAGTGTGTTTCCCCATCTCTCAGGCTAAAGAATGTTAAGTTAAATTAATTCAACAAGATTTACCCAATCATATATGTCATGTTTGAGACCTGCTGGGATTGGATTAAATGTACATGAAGATTTTGTTCCTGTCCGGATTGGCCATGTCTGTTTTTCTCCCTCCAACAAAATTATCTGCTGTTTTTTAGCTAGTGCTATTGCTTGTCTGAACATTTTAGTCCCGTCTAGACATTTAGTGATGTCATCTAATGATGTTGACATTGGATATAAAGATTTTTGGCCACTGCAAGTTAGTCTCCTAATGTCCAAAATTCATCAGAAACCTTCACGAATTGCCAAAAAATGGATGTCCCAACCATCTAAAGTGAAAGTGCACGCTCATTGACCAATATGATTGCAGAGGAATTTACCTCCACATTTATGCTATGAAACATACTCTAGTGCACACACTTGCCTGATGAGGTGGGCAACCTTCTTCACTCAGGAAGCAGTTGAGAGTTAGGTCCCTTTCTCAAGGACAGTTCAGTTTTGTCCTGACGGTTCAGGGGATTAAACCACTAACATTCTGGCTCTCTAAGGTCAAGTCCACAGTTGCCCCCCTACATGGTCTGGATGGAAGATCTCATATCCACAACCTTCTAGACATCCTATAGTCAATTAACACAATCTGCATGCAGGAGTTTCACCACCGAGATGTGTAAAATCATTCCAAAAGTCCTCAATTAATCCAATCCCAGTAATGCTTAAGATCATTGCACCAGTGAATCAGGAAAAAGCTGGTGTTCATTTCAATTAACACAATGTAATCTTTGTAATATCTTGCATCTGTAGCATGAGTGACTGGAGAAATGCATGGGCTGTCCAGGAAGTGCTTACATTTTTCATAGGTTGTTCGCTCCCTCTGCATCAAGGGACAATTTTAGATGGACAGTTGTAATATTTTAAATGAATAGCTCAGGAAACAAAGCCCATTTGATCCCCTTACTCTTAAATATCGTTGATCAACTTAGGCATGTTTGGTGTCTGAAGGTAATTTCTGGAGATACAAGGCTAATGTAGGTAATAAGCACTGGAAGTCTGGAGACCTCTGCAGAATCTTCTGTTACATTAAATGATATGGGATCATGTAGACTTCCATAACTCATTAGCTACTTTAGCCTCGTAGCTTTAGACAGCAAACATGCCTAGGTGGACTAAATGAGGGGGGACGTCTGTGCAAATCTGACATTTTAAAGCACTATTAATGTTTTATTTGTGAAGCTCATTACACCACAGTCAGCTCATAAAGAGAAAAACAGGCATTTAAAAAGATAAAGAGTGGCTTTGGGTTTGAAGAAGAGAGGGTTATTGTCTTTTTCTTGCATTTTACCACTCTAATGATTCACTTACGTTACCCGCTCTTCCCTTTTTCTTACACCTTACCTACTTAAGGAGGAAGTCTTGATTGGTAAGTCGATGCTATCCGCAGACTTAGGGACTTAATGTAGGTCGCTGGTGGACTTTTAAATCTCTTCCTACAGGGGACCTAAGCACAAAAGAAATGTCCTATTTTTTCCTCAAGGCTTTTTACTTAGTTAAAGTGATGGAAGTATTTCTGCAGTCCTTTTCATTTGTTTCATTATAATTATTACTATATTTATATATCTCTATATATAATTATATACATCATGTCTCAAAAGTAAGGAAACACTCATTCATTTGTAGGCAGTGATTCTGTTTTAGACACAAGCTGTGGGGGAAACCTCTTAAGCCATGTCACCAACATGGCAGCCATCTTGAATGCTGCCATCTTGGATTCAACTTCAGTTTTTGAAGGTAGGTGTGTGACTTATCAAACTGGTAGAGAATTTCACCAGAAAAGCAGTGGTGCACATCATGTCAATGTAACATGATTTGTTATCATGTTAAAACAATTTTTCTTCTGTAAAGGGAATTGGATTGGTCTTTGGAGTCCAATCAAGATTCCACTTGATTGAACCCCTTTGGATTTGGGCTGATCTCAAGGCTCTTGTTTACTATGTGAAGATGCATAATATTGTTGATCTTAAAGACTGAATTGTTGAGGTTTCCACCAGATTTTTTAGTGAAAGCTCATCAGGAATGGGAGAAAAGGAGAGCCTGAACACTTCATTATGATGGACAGCATATCCAACACCTCCTTATGGTCAATTTTCTGGTTTTAGCATGAGAATGAATAAAGTTACAATGACATGACTGCATTACTGGTGAACGTCTCTACCAGTCTGATATGTCACACACCTACCTTCACAAACTGTAATTTAATTCAATATTTTGGTGACCTAAGAGGTTTCCCCCAGTTTGTGTCTAAAACTGGATCACTGCCTGCCAAACTGATTTAATTTGATTTCCTTTCTTTTGAAACACCCTGTGATATATACATATGACCATTCTGTGTTTGTTCAGTTCTTTAATAGACAAAAGGTTCTGGACTTTTCCTTTCTGTTTTATGTTCTCTCTTTTCGTCGTCAACTCTCAAGTAGTTTATTGTTTCTTTTGATTTCCTCTTCCTTTCTTTTCTTATCCGGTTCCTTTCATATGCTTATTATGTTGAGAAAGCCATTTCTTTTGACCCTTTATTTTAAGTGTATTCCATTAATTTTTTCCCTTCTCATGAGTTCTGCCTTTGTTTTTCTGTTTTCTTTTCGTTCCGAGTTACTCGCATGAGACAAATTTGCATGAAATTTCTTAATCTCTTACAGTAATCTGTCCTGAAAGGTCTTCTTAATTTTCCTCTCTGTGTTTTGTAGGGAAATAAACGTGCCTTATTGTAGACTACTCTCACTGCATCCGTGCAAGTAAAAGATTAGGAGTGTTGTGTATTTTACTCCTCTGTTATTTCTTCTGTAGAAAAACAACAGCGCTGTTTTGTCTGCCTGCAGGTCGAACGCTCTCGTCCTGGGCTTGAAGCCTTAAGCAAATCGGCCGTTGTCCAGGACTCGCTGTCCGGTCAGGGCAAAGGACGTGCCGATTACGATTCAGGAAATGACACGTCTTCTCCACCGTCTACCAAAACTGGCATCTCGAGGTCAAAAATCACACAAAATGGAAAGTCTCCAGAGAAGCTCAGGTTTGTGGAACGGGACAACGCCTCAGATTCTGGAAACTCATTGACCAGCTATGACTCGATTAGTAAAGCCGCCCACATTGAGAGTAACCTGACCAGATACAACAAGGTCAAAAGGTAAGATGACTTGATTCAGGCTCACAACTCCATACAGACTCCCCTTTAGCTGATTCATGATTCTACTCAGATTCAACTTAACTGACTCACGTTTTGAAACAGATTTGCCATTAACCAACGCAATTTTCGACTTAGACTCGCACTAGCAAATCACAATTTGACTCGTATTTGTCCCTGACTCACTATTTAACTTAATGACTTACTGACTTTGACTTGCTTTTACAAAACTGGACTAACAAAGCATTTCCTGACTTTTCTGACGCAGATTATCTGACTCCAGCCTCTGGATCTGAACATTTATAGATGTAGTTATAGAATATCGTACACATGCTGAACACTAACAAATAAAGTTAGTAAATGTGTCTGTTTCATTGATTGAGAAAATGATCTTATTATTAATTAAAGATGAGTCGCTGTTGTTATTTCAGTGAAGATCCGAGTGTGAGGCTACAATCTGCTGGAAGTCAATCTGCCAGGAGTTTGACTCATGACAGAAATCGGTCCGAAATGCGCTCACGTAGTCGTTCATCACAGAGTTCTCGACACTGGGGGCGCTATTCCAGGAGCAGGTCCCTGTCCTCCAGCCACAGGTAAGTAACTGGGTCACATGGCTTAATCAAATGTAGCTTACACTTAGACATTAGACAAACTACTGTTTACATTATTTTATTTAGACAAAAACCCAAATATTGACTGGATGTTTATTAGGCCTATAATAAAACAAGGTATTTTTTCTTATTTTTGTGTTGTTTATTGAACTTTAGCCTTTGCAAACTCCTTTTTTGATGTGAGTTTGATGTAATTAGTACATTTTTGTGCATCATTTCACTTCTAATTTTAAATATTGTGACTTAAAACATGGGAGTTTGTGAGTTCTACTACTATGATGGTGTTCTACCAGTGCATGTTTCTTCTTCACACAGTGCAGTAAAGATGCACATATAGATTTTCATAGGACTTCTGATGAAAACATAGTTTCCTTTAATTTTTCAGGACAGTTTGAACCAATCATATTTGAGCCCTGGATTTGATAAATACAGTCCATGTACCTCACTATATCAACAACCCATCAACAGTCATAAAGACAACAAACCCTCTCATTACTACTACATATAAAAAAAGACAATCATGGCAATCATTTCTGAGACATTATCTTATGCTCTGTAGGGATTAGATTAGCTTACCAGGAGGATCTATGTAATGAAACATTGTACACGTCTCTCCTGCTGACATTAAGATGCCTATGGGCTCTCAGTCATACAATGACTATAGTCTCCACTTTAATTTACCATTCATTATGGTCTCTTTGTCCTCCACATGATGCTCTTCCAGGAGTCTGGACACCAAGTAGATTATTTGATGCCTTTCCGATAGCATTCAAATGTGTTTGTTTGTTATTGTTTTTGGAGGTTCTGTGCACTATATGACCTAGATGTCTGAGAAATGCACAGAGGAGCTCCTGTAGAAGAAGAACCTACCCCAGAACCTCCATGTAGATTCAGTTATAGCCCAATAGAGCTTTACTCATCAATCAATGATATCTTATTTCCCAGGTCTAATATGTATGCAGTATGTCGATGTGTTATAATTGTTTGGCAGTAATTCTCTTACGCTTGCTCGAAGGTCATATTCCCGTTCATCCAGTGACTCGCTGGACTCTCGGAGGCCGAGTATGTGTAGCATGAGCAGTCGCCGCAGCACAAAACACTCGAGATACACCCCAGACAGGTACTGAACATTTCCAGTCTGAGTCAGGACCGTGGCTGTTCTTAGATTAAAAGCTGCATTTAATGACATGCATGTTATTTGTGTCGTTTTCAAAGGACCCGAGAGAGGAGGAGAAGCTCCAGCTCCTGCGAGAAGCAATCAAAGCGTAGCAGGAAGCGTAGCAGGAGAAGAGCCTGTTCACCGATGAGGAAGAGGAGACGAGATTCACCCAGCCATCTAGAGGCTCGCAGAATTACAAGGTCTTTCTACACTGGCATTCACTTCTACACGTATATTGAAACTACTGTATCACATGTATCAGGTGTAGGTCATGAGTAAGAACATTCAATACGTTCTTTTAATGAATGTTCAAAGAGAAACTCAATCAGACATGGCTTGTTTTATTGCATAGTGTGGAGAGTTGGAGCTAAATATATCCAACAAATTTGTAAAAACCTTTTTTTATGTTAAAACAACCCATCTGTGAGGTCCAGCATCAACAGCATCAACATTTCTTCATACATTTGAGCTAAAACCTCATCAGATTGTCCTAAAATTTGATCAAGAGAACCAGTGAGACCAAACTACTAGATTTCATCATTTATTTAATGAGGAAAATGGTCCAGTGTTACATGTTTGAGTAAAAAACGTATGTGAGTCAATGTGACAACAATCGGGAGTGAGTGGTTGCTTTGTTTTATTTAAAGAACAGTCTGATCTTCATCCTCTTTGTTTTCTGTAGTGCAAGGAAGAGGCCGATCCCTTACTACCGCCCAAGTCCCACCTCTTCGTCCAGCTGTAGCAGCCTTTCCTCCTGGAGCTTGTTCTCACTGAACCATGGACGAACCCGCAGCCGCAGCAGGAGTCCCTGCCGCAGCCGCAGCCACTCTTCTTACCGCAGTTACAGCCGCAGCTCATCCTGGAACTCTCTTTACAGCAGCCGGAGCCACAGCCGGAGCCACAGCCGGAGCCGAAGCTATGATTCGCTCGCGAGCTATAGCCGAGCCCGTCGCTAATTTTTAGGTACGATATCTTGGCGAGTAACCTGGTCAATACATCTAATACATTTCTAGTAATTTCATTGGCAGATTGCTCCTGGTGGAGAATCTCCACAGGAGATACAGCATGAGACAAAGACCAGACCAGTTATCCACATTATTTCTCATAACCATCGTTGTCTACCAGAGTAACTAATAAACTAGCCTTTGCTGAAGATCCCAAGGCCAGATTTGTACTCAGAAACAACAAGCGTCTACTGAAGACGGTATTGGAGCTTCAGTCGGTGACAGAATCACCATATTGTCCCAAATCAAACTCATCAAAGGAGACGTTCCAGCATGTAAAGGCTCCAGCGTAAGATTTTTGTCCTTATAGAAAACTCCCGACTCTGGACTTGTGTGAAGGTCAGTAAAGTGCTCAGGTTGAGTCAACAAGGCCGCAGAACTGCAAGTGGACCTCTCTTTCTCTCCAAATTAATTAAGAGAGACAATCGATTGATGAAAACAGACACGTCTCAAAGCCATGGATGCTTTGTTTGTCTCATCCTTTATGTCCTGGATCCTTCAGTCAATCTCCAACAAAACCGGTTCTGAAAAGTCTTTGAAAAACAGAAACACAGCTAGGGCTGCTGCAGCTAATTGGTATTTTAAATAACATTGCTATTAAAATATGGCTGATAAAGAACATATATAATGCTATCTACACCGCCATATAAGATTATTATGACCACCTACCTACTCAGTGGAGATTGCTGACAATTTCCTGTTCATTACAGAGGTTAACTGGTCCACTGTAGGGTATCGATTGCTCTGTACCACTCACCCTCTGGCATCAATGGCCCATAGGGTATCACTGCTATGCTGTTGGGAGACACTCAATGTACAAGAAGTCCATTCTCAGAACAGCTTCACTACAGAGGCTCTAAAGCATCCTGCAAAGTTAATGGTTTGTGAGATGCTGCCTCCACCATGCTTCATTGGTACTTTATTACTCCTTTGTCCATGATGATGCTTTTACACTCTGATACAACTGACTGGTGTGCTCACTTATTTATACATGTAGTAAACCCTGTCACATGGCATCTGTGACATCCCAGGTTGAGTTCATTCTAAGTCATAATCTGGTTTGACTATATTTCTGATCAAAAGTCAGTTTACATACTCATCTAAATCTGGGTTTACTCTGATAATTGGCTGATTTTACTGTTGTAGGCCAAATTATGCATTACAAATGAAGATCTTTGGTTTGGTTAAGATTAGTAGTTGGTGAACGCAGTGACCAAGAATGGCCGACTGTTGAGTTCTGGCAGTGTATGAACTGTGTAGGACTGTTCTGATGAGGCTCGTGGTTGAACGTGGGTTAGTTTGTCCTGAGGGATGAGCTAACGGAAGCTAACTGGGGCAATGGAAGGGTTTCTGTTTACGGAACCCATGTTCTGCTGGAGTTCAGAGCTCCTTGATGACATTGCTTAACATAATCATTTCCTTTAGTTTCAGGTCTACCATTAGAGGATCATGATCAAACAGTTTGACTTTAAAAACATATCACACAGTCCGAGTGTCAAGATTTTACTGTCGTTATCTCAAATAGTCAAACCTGGAACAATCTTCTACCATCACTGAACTCGCACAGTGTAAACCCAACTAAACTGGTGTAACCCAGATCTATTAAAGCCTCTCCTTCCAGGGCTTCAACCTAGACTTTGAGACATGGTTACATCATACATCAGAGGCTCGGATTTTAAAGTAATTTCACAAGCGAAGTCTTAGAGATAAGATGAGATGAGATGAGATGAGATGAGATGAAATGAGATGAGATGAGATGAGATGAGATGGAAGCTCTTGCAGACTGTGAAAGATACACAGGCCTTTTGGACTTTGTCTAATGTTACAATTTCTGCACAATCAAGGTAAACGTTCCGATTGAGTTTACACTAAAAGCTACATTCTGCACTCTTAAAGAAGATGGTTCTTCAATGGTTCTTCATTAAAGAAAATGGTTCTATATAGAACTGTGAACACCCATGCAAAGGATTTTTTTTACATGGTGAAAGGGTTCTTCAGCTTGACAAGCAAGGTTTTTGTAGATGTTACTATATAGAACCTTTTTAAAAATGGTTCTATATAGTCCCCAAAAGGGTTTAAGCATGTAATAATAGAGGAACCATTTTTGGTGCTTTTTCAAAAGGCTTCTGCAGCACTTTCCTCATCAATCTGAAGAACCCTTTCAACCCTTGAAAATACCCTTGAATAACTATCTCTTTTAAGAGTGTAGAGAAATTGTTCACAGTGGTGGTGATGGCAACCTAGAAGTTATTACAGGAAATAGTTAAGAGTACACTATCTGATGTATGTTGATGGTTTTGAGAAGATTTTGGATTTGGTGGAGGGTGTTGTGCTCCAAAATAGTCCCCAAATAAGTGTAAAAAAAATAATCTTTCCTCAATTGTCACTATTTTCCTCATTACAAATATTACATATAAATGAAGAAGACACATGTTTAGGCACACTGATGGGTTTGGATAGTAAATAAAATGTGTTGTGATGTTTGGTTCCATTCACCACAACTGTAAAGAGCATCAGTGTCAAAACTGTCCACCCAAACAGTCCAAGCCACACTGAAGATTTAGATTTTAGGCATTTTAATTCAGTGGCTGTTCACATAGGCCTTGTGTGCACGCTAATGTGTTGTTTTTATTTCACAACAGATTTGTTTTGCATGGCTTTTCTTTTCTTTTTCTCTATTTATTTTTGTAAGGAACATGTCAAATTCGTTCAAGGACAGAGATGTATGGCCTCCATAAGAAGTTTTACTCCACATGAGGCTTTTTGACACCTGCGTCACACACCGCCTGTGAAAAATGTGCCAAACATCCGTCCTGTCAGCCCAAATGCCAACCGTATTTATCTTCTGCCGAAGTGGAAAACAATTCAAATGTCAGAGGCTGTTACCATGATGATGGTTATGATGGCGGTGATGATAGACGATCACGCTCGTAAGTGCCGCGGCCTCGTTTCAAACACATCTGTGGGCCCATGTCATAGAAAACCTCATTTACTGTTTTCAATAAAAGATGTTTTACTCTCCTGAAGTGCAGAGATAGCCCGTTTGGAAATGACTGTTTTTGTGATGTCACAGAAACCAGTACATTTATGCACACTGGTCTATTGAACTGTATGAGTGTAGCCCCGCCCAATTCACACCGAAGCTACGTATAAGGAGTGTTTCCCCACAGATTTCTGTTTTCTGAACATGGGGCAGAATACACTCATTTGCATATATGAGTCTTAAAGGCACAGTAACAATGATATGGGCCCTTTTAAAGATGTTAATATTGAATTTGCAAATTTGGGGACCAGGATAAATAATCAAATTGGTCATAAAACTGAATGATCTTACACTGGAACATCATATTACTGATATTATTCTTTTCTTCTGTTTTTTATGATGAACTTGATCAACTTGGATGGACTTTGCATTTTATAATTTATTCTAATATGTTATTTATTATTTTATATTAATTTATTGTATTTATTTTTCTATTATATTTTGATGTACTTTATTCTTCTTATTCTTATTATTGTATTTTTTTTATTTAATATTTATTCGTAGAAAGACTGCGTTTCATGTTTACAGTCAAGAAAATGTCTTTTATTATGATTTACCTCAAAACAAATGTTAATGTCTTTTTGGTCAGGCAATTGACATAAAGCTTTATATTTAATGATGATTGTTGTTTATGTATGTAAAAGTACAAGCTGGTACCTTTATTGGAAAAATAATCATTCCTGTGCAGGCATTGCAGGTGAGCGAGAGTTATTTAAAGGAGCAATCAGCGATTTTTACCAACAGAACGCATCAAGTAGTAGTATTTCTGTAGTACTTAAACATTTTAAACTCACATAAGATGAAAAATCAAACTGCTTTCTAGTCCCTGAATGAGAGTGGGTACAGACATGTTTAAAATAGGCTTAGTACAGGATCACTGATACATCCAGGAAACTTGGTGTCAGTAGGCCATGAAGAGGAAACTGGAGAAAATCATTACAGGTTGCTCCTTTAAGGGGACCAAAGACATTAGCTTAGAAGTGACCTCTAATAATGGGAGCCCTAAGTGGCTACCTTCCTTTACCTAAAACCAGCCCTGCTTTCCGGTGACCATATGAAAGGTTGAGAACACCACCACTCTGACACTTTTGTGGTAACATTTGTGACTGTAATAATGCTAGCACAGCTAATGCTAACCTCATGTAATCACAAAAAAACAGCAGAAAGTAGGTTTACAGTAAATAATAAAACCGCCAGAAGGTGGCACTCTTCTGCATAAACTGAGCATTCTGTGCAGCTGATGGCATTACAGTCTTCAACCAGTGACCACAAAAAGTTGAAATGTGCTCACCTTTGGGATGCCTGCAATGGTTTCTCTTTGGCCTCCCAAAAACGGATTAAATTGTGATTATGTCAGTAAAATGAATCACTGACGACTGGAACACGAATGTAGAAGCTATTTATGCAATACTGGGATACAGACAATGTAACACTTTTCAGCTAAATCAGCTCAGGATGAAAAATGAGTCACTTTGTGCATTTAAGATGGTAGTATCTTCAGGATCCTGTAGATGGCGCTGCACGGGGATGAACAGGCTATAAATGCCTGTGACGGGATTCATAGATGTAGAAGAGGTGGTACAGTGCAGTGAATGTCTCAGATGTTAATGATAAAAGAGTGAATGTATTTGGGTGCTAAAGGTCAGTGTGTGAAGGAAGTATCTGAATTTGCAAGTGTGTAGAAGTGTACGGTCATACAGATCTACCAGCAGTGGTAACAATCCCAGTCTACAGGACATTCTCCTCAGAACTGTGGCTGAAACTGATGTACAGGGACTACAGACAGGTTTCACAGCTTGTGAATGAAAATCTCTTCACTTCTAGCCAAGAATTACAAAATTACGCAGGTCCTTCACAACCAGTTTATGAAAGAACTCTCCACAGACACCTGCAGACCATCAACATATGGACCAAAGTGGAGCAAGAGACCTTCAGCCACAGTTCTGAGGAGAATGTCCTGTAGACTAGGATTGTTACCACTGCTGGTAGATCTGTATGACTGTACACTTCCATTCACTTGCAAATTCAGCTACTTCCGTCACACTGTACACCTGTAATACAACCACTCATTAACATCTACTTTGTGAGCCATTTTCCAAACTATGAGACATTCACTGCAATGTACCACCTCTTCCTGCTGCACAACCCACAGGTATTTATAGCCTGATCATTCTTGTACTTTGTACTACATACTTGTACTACATTCTGAAGTTACTGCAACATTAAACACACAAGCTGACTCATGTTTTGTCCTGGAAGCTCACTTTACTGAATATTATTGTACTCCTTTTTAATCAGTCCTAACCTCCCAAGCTCTTTAGATTGTGACAGGACATTGTTAGTCATTTGTTGGGGTTGTATTTGTTGTTTTCCACATCTGGCTTGATCACTGAAGGTGAACTCTGGCTCTATGCATTGTAAATAGTACAGAATAAGATGGTTACAAATAGCAGGACAAAGAGTTTTGGGAAAAGAGGACAACCCTGCAAGAATGTGACTTAAATATCCACTTGAAAGAGTTTCCTGCTGTGTTAACAAATGACTCTGTAAATACACTGGAGGTATAATGTGAGCAATGTAGGCATGTGTTTAATTTATTTGAACGGTGTGATGATGACTGTTTGCTGACTAAGCTCCTCTTTCCTGTACATATCTATGGTACAACAATCTATTTTTGATGTCTGTTCAGTCTACATGTACAAACATGATGTAAGAAATCTAAAAGCACTGGAATCTCACAACGTAAATGACCCGTGTTACACCAGCGTAGTTTGTAAAAGCCTGATTTTTTTTTTTTTTTGTACTGTTGAGTTGATATTGTTTGGAAAGCATGTTCTCACGCATCTTGTAAGGACTTTTACCCTTAGAAGTCAAGTTATTCACTGTAAACATGTTTGTATTGCAATTTCATTTGGGTTTTATAAAGTTTTATCTCTATTTACTTTGCTAATGGATCACTTGTGTCTACATGTATGAAATGTTTTCTTGATTTAATGTAAAAACGCTGACAAAAACACTGACCAATTACACAGTAAAATATCTAAAGCTAATGTAGCATTAAAAGTTAGAATGTGCACTTTCAAAAACATTTCTCCATCTGTTTCAATCAGCTGCAAGTCAAAAATTATTCCTATAAAATTATTACCGATAATAGCAATGACTTCTAAGGGTGAAGGACCACCACTGAGAGCAATGTGTACTATATTGTACAGTAAATAAACTAAATGTTCGTCCATGTAATTCAGAATGACAGTCCCATTTGAAATGTAACCAAACCTTGAGGAGATCAGGTCTAATCTTTCAGGTTTACACACATTTTGAGCAGTAAATAATACATTTACTCATATTTACACATTTTCTTTACATCACCTAAGACATGCTAATTTTGCATCTAGACACAGCAACTCAATAGTCACCTAAATGGCCCAGTGGTCACTGTAACACTACATCACTACATCTCTCAAAGCTCACCCAGATGTTAATGAAGGTCTCACAGACTAGTTTATGACTCCGTATGATTTACTGTGAGTTGTAAACAATTGCAACAACTTGTGTAGCCGAATGCTGTGTCAGCCATCTTGGAGAGCCAGTTTCACATTCACTAGTCTGTGAGACCATTAAGATCTGAATGAGGTTTGAGAGGAGGTTTGGTGATGTTTTTGTACAGAAACGACTGGGCTGTTTGGGTGACAATTGAGTTGTAGTGTTTGTTAGCAACACCAGTTAAGAAAATGCACCACGAAAAGCTCATCGAGGTCTAAATGAAGGTCTTGCAGACTAGTAGGTGTCTTAGGACACATTGTGAACTATAAAGATGAACAAAAGCTCAGCACTTTATACAGCAGCAGGGCTGAAATAAAATTAGTCTGATCTAAAACTGATTCTAGATCAGCTCTTTCTGCTCTGATTTGATTGGCTAAGACTCCACATCTACTAGTATGTGAGATCTGATTGAGGTTTAAAATGTATTTTCACAAAGTCTGAACTCTTTAGGTGACTATTGAGTTCATTCGTTTGTTAGCAATGTTAGCCTCCAGTACTAAACTAGGCAACCAAAATTTACTTTTGGGTGAGAAATTGTGTAAATATGACGTTTTCTATTAGTTTAACATTAATTTCTATTGTGGTAGGGGTGGACACTATGACAAAATGTAATATCATGATATTTGGGCACAATATGCACTAGTAGTACTAGATTATGAACATCCATCCATCCATCCATTAACACACCCGCTTAATCCTTATCAGGGTTGCGGTTAGTCCCCTACCCATTCACTGGGTGCAGGACAGGGCATTACACTATTCAACTAAGCCCAGGACAGGGCCAGATTATGAACATTTCTTATAAAATTGAAGATTCTACATGATTTGCTTGACACATATGACAACATTATGTGATTATTGATATCACTAATCTAATCAAATTAACGATTAATAGAATACAACTGCAAATCAGAGTGACAATAGAGTTAAATGTCCCAGTACTGTTAAACTCTATTTGTACCCCAGTAATTAGAAATACTCATTTCTGATTGGCTGGCAGGTGTCTATTCATTCTATATCCTGTATGTAGATCCTGTTAATAAAATTTTCAAAGGAAACGTTGAATGGCAACAAATATTTTCACTATATCACCTGTGAAAGAATAGCTACACTCTTAAAACAGATGGTTCTATAGTAAAGAAAATGGTTCTATATACTGTAGAACCATGAAAACTCAAAAAGAACCCAAAGGGTGGTAAAAGGTTCTTCTATTATTACAAGCTTGACATTGTAATGGAAAGGTTCTGTATAAAAACATCACATTCCTCATCAATCTGAAGAAGCATTTCACCATGGAAAGAACCCTTTGGGTTCTCTGAGTGATCATAGATCATAAAGAACCATCTTCTTTACTAAAGATCTTTTAAAGAACCATCTTTTTTAAGAGTGTACAACAGCCAATAACAAATATAGAAAAATGGATGACATTGTGATGTTTTCTTTATATGCATAAATACATAGAAATATAAATGTATAAACAACCCTTGAGGTGTGGAAGAAACTCCACTCTGCCTCCTGTCACAGAATACTTCACCTACACCTCCTTCATTAATTTTATATAACAGGACACCACAGCTGTTGATATCTTTTACATTATGGATCATCTTATCAGGGCGTAAGAGGTACTCTGGTGGGTAGATGGTGCTCTCTCCCCATCACTACTAAACAGTGTCCGCTGGCTCAGGTTTCTGTTAGCTGATGAATCAGAGCTACGCTTTCTTCCCAGCGATGATATATTAGCAACAACTCAAAAAGACTGACTTCACATGCATCAGAGGAGGCGTGTTCTAGTCTTCACCCTCATAGAGTCAGGGACATTATAAGTGATTGGGAGGGTCCTAGCAGTTGGGTGAGTCAATTGGCTAATACTATATTGGTAGAAAATATGATGAACATAGGCTCCAGTTGTGAATTGTCGCTTGAGTTTGTGAGTTTACAAGTTTCCTGCTGTGTAAGTTAAGACACAAGAGTGTAGTTCAGACTGTGGTGGTTTAGACCATTGTGGTTCAGGCTATTGTGGTACCAATGAAATACATCAGCATTTGGGAAACAGTCCTACTTCAGATGGTAGATAACAAGGTACCATAGCATATTAGCTCAATGTGTAGAAACACATCTCCAGGACCAGGCTGCAGTATTGTTGCTGATGTTGGTTCAGTATATTAAATTGACAATATCCACAGTTATTGTTGATATTGGTATTATTGTCATATCGCCCACCCCTTACATTTCAGTTGAATACAGGCAGAACAGCTTTCTTATTAGCATATCCAAAACTGCAGAATTTATCACATGAGTACATTTATCAGAAATCATAACTCACTGAATCCCCCCCCTTACTGTACTGTATGCCAAATACTGTATCTTAGAATATGAATGTGTCCCTTTGACTCCTCAGATGAGTAATTAGTCTTCCTATGTTGTCTGTAATTAAAATCACAAAAAAATTAAACAGTAAATAAATAAACAAAATGATGATTATTACATGCTGTTGCTGATGTCATTGAAATATGGAAGCTGTGTGGTGCTCATACAGATTATTTAAATTACATAGATCATACATTACATAGAACTTCTGCACAGTAGCTACGTTTACATGTGGCCTAATAATTATTAATAATCAGATTAATAGTTGAATCAGAATATACTGCATCCATCTATGTGAGTAGTAATAATATACTAACAGGAAACTATAATGTAAACAATAATAACAACTGAAAGCAAACACAAAAGACAAAAACACTAAGAACCAAACTAGAAAAGGCTAACAAAAGAATAGGCAAAGAACAAGGAATACTGATACAAACACAAACAAGAAAGTTAAGGTAAGATATTAGGGTTACCATATTTTCATTTGGCAAAACCAGGACATCTTGGAGCGGGGGGGGGGGGGGGGGGGGG
>BRDA01005276.1:65853-83196 GCA_036984385.1 Crenuchus spilurus
TTAGATGTTGGCACCTCCACATCATTGCATTCAGTTTTTATTCACAATTTGTTTAGTGTCCCAACTTTTTTGGAATCCGGTTTGTAGAACAACATTGTTGTATCATAGTAGTAGACATGGTAGTGTCCAAAACTGGTACGTTTTTATAGTATTAGAATGTTTTGAAAGGGTCACCTCCAGTTTGTCACACAGTATCACAAGCCGTATAGTTAGCACTGCGCTAACTGGTGGGGTAGAAGCTTCACAGCTAAAGAACTAAAGGCTGATCTAAATTTGAGAAAGTCTGCAAGCTGGGTTTTCTCTTTGATCCTTGTTGCCATGTTGTGTTGAGTTTGCTGTGTTGGACTGTGTTGGTCCGTCTCACAGACATGTTGGAGTACAGAGTCAGGCGCAGGGCCGCAGGGCTTTTTATAAACACATTGTTGGTATGCCAGTTGGGTCATTCACTCAGAGTTGGTGGGGGATGGTGGGCTTCTGACGTCACTCAGCTGCTTTCTAAAAGTGTCTGGATAGTGTACCTAGAGCCAGAGCAACAGTATAAGATATAACAGTGTAGCAGTGTAATAACAGCCTTTTAATACAATATAATATGAAATATATAAGTGGGCTGTTTATTTAATGGTGTGTCTGAAGGCCACTGTGTACATTTGGAAATTGTAAGTTATATTTATTTGAGTCTGTACCACGTTCATGTACAGCAGGGCTCCCCTTTTTTGGATCTTTTTTGGACCACGGTTGTGGGTGGATGTGGCCAGCTGGGGGTTGTACCACTACGGTCCAGAGAAGAGACGATAAGTGGAATTTCTCAAGCTTTTAACAGCCTCGATGTTCAGTGACTAGAACTGTTGTTTCTGTGTGAATCAGAGGCCAAAATGCAGAAGAAAGTCTACATTTTCACAAATTAACTGAGACTGAGGCTTTTTCTGAGTCCTCATGGCCAGGTAGCAGGCCTGGCGCCAGTCCGTGGCTGGGTAGTTGCAGACCTTTGTGGTGTAGTTAAAGAAAGATGATGGTCCAAACACTAGAAGACTGCATTTCCCAAAAAAAAATGTTGAAGTAGCCCTCAGGTAGTTAAGGTGTTGCTATGAGCAGATAAATCATGCTAATGTAAATCACACACAGATAAAAATAATATTACATTAATGCAACAAAAAATACATCTTAATGCATGTTTGATTGATTTATTGATTTTATAAGATAAAATAAGTTCATTTAAAAATAAAGTTTGGAATTCTCAATTTCGTTAACGTCTCAGTAATTTCTCAAAGACAACAATGAGATCAGATGGAGACACAAATTAGAAATTAGCTCAGATATGTCTCACATATATTCGGTAGCCTCACATGTGTTTAGGTGTTGTTTAGGTGTTTAGGTGTTGTGTCAAATTGTGCTCAGATGTGCTCATCCAGTAACACTCGTGTTTACTAAAATGAAAAGGAATCTCAATATGAACTCAGTCATTTCTCACCCAAGACTAAGAGTCTTCTAAGCACTGATGCTGTGAATGACTATTATAATGTTTATATGGGACAGAAGTGTCTCATGTTCTCTTTTTTGTCTCATCTCAAAGAGCAACCTTTGAGCAATCACTCAATCAATGTGTATACGGATTTCTGGAGATCATCTTGTTCATCTTAAAGTACATAAACGGACCTTCATGAGGGTGGGATGGCTGTGTGAGGTCAGGAGTGGCACGACTGCGATTTACAGTTAACAGCTGCTGAGAGAGAGAGAGAGAGAGAGAGAGAGAGAGAGAGTGAGAGAGAGAATGGTGGAGGGGTCTGTGACATTGCTCAGCTGATTTCTAAAACTGTTCTGGATAATGTATATACAGCCAGAGTAGAGGAAGGGGCTTCAGCTCAGTGTAATACAGTATAATGTGGCATAAAATCATAGTTGCATAGTTTTGTTTTAATGTAAATGGAGAAGTTGGACTGTTTGTTTTGTTCTGTGGCTGAGGGCCTTGTCGCTGCTGTTTGAGTAAATTTAGAAATCGTCTGTGGCCTCTGCAGGTTGTGTATTTGCTACTGAAATGGTGAACTGAATTAAAACAGCTAAATGAATACACAAATATGAGTCTAAACACTACAAAAGTGATTTTGTTTGTACAAAAGTGAAAAGTAACTACACAGCCAAGGGCCCTCTACTTCTTTGTTTAGGGCAGGCATGTCCAAAGTCTGCCCCACGGTCCATTTGCAGCCCGTTACCATTTTTGGAATGGCCTGCGAGGTGTTTTAGAAATAATAAATAAAGAAATATTACCACTATTAATCAGGTGGTAAAAAAAATTAGATTCATACAGCAGTTTGAACACAGGGTGTCACGTAAAAACAATCTAAAACGCTCCACATTTCCTTTTCCCCCCTAGTGCAAAACATTAACGATTTTACGTTCCTGAGCTTTTGGGTAGACATGATGGAAAGGAAAATAGACTGAATGCAGAAGCTGTCAGGCAGGTTGGGAAAATGAATACTTTGTTCACTGAGTTCAGAGGGAAAAATAGTTGCTGTAATGAGTATAATGTTAAGAAACATGAAAAGAAACATCTCTTTCAGCTCCTGTACTTGTGTTGAACTAGCAGCAGCTTGTCAGCGCAACAAAACCAGTTTTTTGTGCTAACCATGTGCAAGAAAATGCTATCAGGGCTACGAGCTAGCTCAACTCATCGCCCAGCAAAGGAACTTCAGGGTTGCCAGGTTTGCAGATTTTGTGCCAAAATGCAGTTGGTGAGTAAATTAGTAGTGTTGGTTTTTGGACTGCTTTAAAAATGTACTATGAACACCAAAAACTCTTATAGTACTACTATAGGGCTACGAGTCTGTAGCCCGTGACTGCATATTTTTTTCTCCTTCTGGCCCCCAACAAGAAAAGTTTAGACACCCGTGGTTTAGGTTATTGTTCTGTGATTTGCTGTATTCTTCCAGGTGGTTACTAAGGTGCTGCTAAGTAGTTGCTGTGTTTTCCTAGCTGGTTGCAAATGTGTTGTTAGTTGTTGAAGAGTTCCCCTGGTGACTGCTGAAATGCTGCTATAGTAATGCTATGGTGTTCCTGCTGGTTGCTAATGTGTTGCTAGGCAGTTGCGGTGTTCTTCCAGCTGGTTGCTAATGTGTTGCTTGGCAGTTGTATGTTCTCCCAGGTGGTTGTAACACCATTGTAAGTATACTACTGGGCATTTAAGTAACCACCAAGAGATAGCAAAGCAATGTTTCCCTTACAAAAAAATACCACCATGATAATTCCACCAGTACCATATGCAACACCCAGTTCTTAGCAATTTTGGGACAAAATTAAGTATAAGTGCTGTAAAAATAGTAACTAAAGATTCTAGCCATTATATGCTAAAGTCATGACTGATGTTTGTGCTAATCAGTTCCGTGCCATTCTCTCTGCAGGGAAACATGAAGAGAAGCAGGATGAGGGAGGAATCGTCACTAAAAACTTCACAAAGAAGATTCAGTAAGTATTCCATGTTCTAGAACATAGAACAGTGAGTCAGAGGCAGATATTTGTAGCACATAGTTCAGCTTCTTTGAGTGGATGATTGATTGTCCTTTTCGTGATTAGCTGAATTAGATTTTCATGGGGAAAAAAACTACTTGTTCGATTACGTAGAAATTTCTGGAATTCTAGAATGTTCTCCACCTTCTGTTCACATTGTAGATTGTTCTTCAGCCTTCCAGTACATTTTCAGAATGTTCTCCACCCTCCATTTAAACTCTAGTTTATTCTTTACCCTTGTTTCGCACTGTAGACTGTTTTTCACCTTTCATATACATTCTAGATTATTCAGAACCTTTTAGATTATTCATCAGCCCTCTGTTTGCATTCTAGAATTTTGTGCACCTTGCATTTGTTCCTACTGTATTTACGAATGGGAATGGAGGGCTAAATGACATTCTGGAATGTGAATTTCTAGAATGTGAATGGCTGGCTAAAGAATATTCCAGAATGTTCTACACCTTCCACTTACGTTCTATACTTTCTTCACACTTTCATGCACATTCTAGAATTTTGTGTGACTCCAGTTTGCATTCCAAAACATTCCTCACCCTCAATGTTCTAGAATGTTTTCAACCCTCTTTTTTGCACTGTAGACTTTTTTGTTCCTGTTCTAGATAATGCCAAACCAAATGTTGTTCTTCGGTTTTCCATTGGCTTTTTTAGGGCGTTCTATGACTCCCATTTGTAATCTAGGTTGTTCTCGTTGAATGCATTCTACAGCTTTTTGCATTGTAGACTTTTTCTTCTTCAGCTTTTCATTTAGAATGTTATGTCTCCCATTCACATGAATTGTTCCTCGACCTTCTAGAATGTTCTGTGCCCCTCTCTGCATTATAGACTTTCTTATTCATGGATCTAGGTTACTTTGCTTTCAGTTCTGGAGTAATTATAGTTGTACAAAGCCACACATGTCTGTCCCTGTTTATTTGTAGGGTTATAATATATTTAAACTTGGCAGAACGTGTGGGAGGTGGAGGTTGTGGGCTCTGTGTAGGAGGGGGTTCTTCAGGACTGAAGGTAGGTGAAGGTTCAGGGTTGTGCTAGAGGGTTAAATGCAGGGATGGAGAGTGATGTGAGGTGATGTTATATGAGATGTTTGTGAATATTGTCCTCAGCCCTGAACTCATCCTGGTCTCTGTGTGTTTGTGTGGGTGGACGGAGTCACTCTGTGTCTTATCTCACAAAGATGAGATACAACAAGACCTTTTCAGGTTGAGTCAGTCCATTAGTACTTCATCTCTCTCTCTCTCTCTCTCTCTCTCTCTCTCTCTCTCTCTCTCTCTCTGCACCTTGTCTCCTTTATTCTCTCTCTGATTCCTGCCTCTCCCATCATTCTTCATTCTCCATCCCTATCTTTACATTCTCTATGCCCACTCCTCTCTCTCCCCCTTCAGTCTCTTCCTGTCTTTCTTTTTCTCTCTCTCACTCCCTCTATCTTCTTTCATTCTGTCTCTTGTCCCTCTCTGTTTATTTTATACCCCCTTTTCTTCTCTCTCTTTATACCCCTCTCTTTCCCTCTACCCCTCCCTCTCTCTCTCTCACTCTTTCTCCCTCTCTCTGCCCCTCTCCCTCTCTCTCTCTTCCTCTACCCCTCTCTCTCCCCTTCTTTCTCTCTCTCTCCCTCTTTCTTTCTTTCTCCCTCTCTCTCCCTCTCTTTCTCTCTCACTCTCTCTTTTTCTATCTCTCTCAGTATCCCCCCTCTCTCTCATGGCTGCTAGCAGTCTTACAGAATCAATGCTGGAGATGAAATAATAATAAAAAGCTCCTTGCCGGAGGTAAACAGACGAGTGTGTGCTGCTGCCTGGATGATTTGACTTTGTCAGACTGTGAAGCGACTTTGCCCTGCTGTGCTGGACTTTTGAGAGAGAGAGAGAGAGAGAGATGAAGAGTTCTACAGACACATAAAGAAGCCGTGACAGGCTTGCTGTGCTCTTAAACATGCTGGATGTAGCAGATGTTTGAAGCTAGCGGACAGTCACCCAGGTCTTGGCAGGATGCTCTTCTGGTTAATCTTTCCTGCTTTGATCTGACGCCCAAATCCTGGTTCAGTCAGACGGCTCCTGTATCTGCCTGCACTTCCTGTTTATCACCACGTTCTCTTATACAGCCGTAAAGCTGGAAGTGTTTGCTCTTACAGCCATCACGATACCAGCGTTTCGCATTTGATGCCGGTATTGTGTAATATCACGATTCTCGATACTCAATAAATTCTCTGCCTATAAACTAAAAACACTCATCATTAACACCAAATGTTTGTTTAATTGAACACAGACACATTTCTACATTTTTACACTTTACAGTAACATGTCTGTTCTTTTTTTACATGTAACCACTGTAAATATTTAACACCTTAGTTGCAAAAAAAGCACAATTACAGCAAAAAACTGCAAAATGCATACACATGCAGCAAAAATATAGTAAAAAAGAGCAAAATATAGCATAATACAATAAAATACAGCAAAATGTATGAAAAAAACCCCAAAATTTAGTAAAATAGAGCAAAATCCAATAAAATCTAATAAATGACAATAAAGTACAGTAAATTGAGTACTCAGTTAGTGGTATTAGAAAGTATTGAGAGTATTGAAAGTTATAGTACTAATATATCTAATTTGCCAAATTTCAGAATGGAAACTATTGATTCTTGGTGCAATTCATGCTAAGTATGTGCACTTTGTTGCATTTCTGCACCATCAGTCAAAAATGTCTAGATTAGAGCAGCTCTGCAGTCAGAAACGGATCACCCAAACTGTGCATCAACTGAGCTACAATCTGCACCTCTGGGGGTGGAGCTACAAGAGAGGGTGTGTGATAAAGTGAACAGTGGGTGGAACTGTTCCTGTTTCAGGTTTTTGTGTTAGTGATGATATAATGAGTCACCAGGTTCCCTGCATCAGCACTGCTCTGGAGGAATTGTGGATTAGCCCTCTCCCGTCTGTCTGATTGGACAGACTGGGAGACACAGTGGTGCAAATGGATTGTAACAGCTTAATGCTAATTAAATGGAGAGAGGCCACCAGAGTGGACCCTGATCTAACACTGGGGGTTTATATTAGAGTCTGAAGACTTAACAGTCTACACAGAAACTCTGCTGACACCTTATTTGGTCATAGAGCTCAACATAGCCTAGAGTCTCCTCTTATCTCTTTCTACTCCCAGTACAGTAGGTGTTGTTCTGGGTAACTGTAAGGTGTTGTTCTGGGTAACTGTAAGATGTTTTCTTGGATAACTGTCAGGTGTTGTCCTGGGTAACTGTATGGTGTTGTTCTGGGTAACTGTCAGGTGTTGTCTTGGGTAACTGTCAGGTGTTGTCCTGGGTAACTGTCAGGTGTTGTGCTGGGTAACTGTAAGGTGTTGTTCTGGGTAACTGTCAGGTGTTGTCTTGGGTAACTGTCCGGTGTTGTCCTGGGTAACTGTCAGGTGTTGTTCTGGGTAGCTGTATGGTGTTGTTCTGGGTAACTGTCAGGTGTCGTCTTGGGTAACTATCAGGTGTTGTCCTGGGTAACTGTCAGGTGTTGTGCTGGGTAACTGTAAGGTGTTGTTCTGGGTAACTGTCAGGTGTTGTCCTGGGTAACTGTCAGCTATTTTCTTGGGTAACTGTCAGGTGTTGTGCTGGGTAACTGTAAGGTGTTGTGCTGGGTAACTGTAAGATGTTGTCTTGGATAACTGTCAGGTGTTGTCCTGGGTAACTGTAAGGTGTTGTTCTGGGTAACTGTAAGATGTTGTCTTGGATAACTGTCAGGTGTTGTCCTGGGTAACTGTATGGTGTTGTTCTGGGTAACTGTCAGGTGTTGTCTTGGGTAACTGTCAGGTGTTGTCCTGGGTAACTGTCAGGTGTTGTGCTGGGTAACTGTAAGGTGTTGTTCTGGGTAACTGTCAGGTGTTGTCTTGGGTAACTGTAAGGTGTTGTGCTGGATAACTGTCAGGTGTTGTCCTGGGTAACTGTCAGCTATTTTCTTGGGTAACTGTCAGGTGTTGTGCTGGGTAACTGTAAGGTGTTGTTCTGGGTAACTGTCAGGTGATGTCTTGGGTAACTGTCTGGTGTTGTCCTGGGTAACTGTCAGGTGTTGTTCTGGGTAGCTGTATGGTGTTGTTCTGGGTAACTGTCAGGTGTTGTCTTGGGTAACTATCAGGTGTTGTCCTGGGTTACTGTCAGGTGTTGTGCTGGGTAACTGTCAGGTGTTGTCCTGGGTAACTGTCAGGTCTTGTGCTGGGTAACTGTCAGGTGTTGTCCTGGGTAACTGTCAGGTGTTGTCCTGAGTAACTGTCAGGAGTTGTCCTGGGTAACTGTCAGGTGTTGTGCTGGTAACTGTAAGGTGTTGTCCTGGGTAACTGTAAGGTGTTGTCCTGGGTAACTGTCCGGTGTTGTTCTGGGTAACTGTCAGGTGTTATGCTGGGTAACTGTCAGGTGTTGTCCTGGGTAAGTGTAAGGTGTTGTCCCGGGTAACTGTCAGGTGTTGTCCTGGGTAACTGTCAGGCGTTGTCCTGGGTAACTGTCAGGAGTTGTCCTGGGTAACTATCAGGTGTTGTCATGGGTAACTGTAAAGTGTTGTCCCGGGTAACTGTAAGGTGTTGTCCCAGGTAACTGTCAGGTGTTGTCCTGGGTAACTGTCAAGTGTTGTCCTGGGTAACTGTCAGGTGTTGTGCTGGGTAACTGTCAACTATTATCATATTTGCATTCTAGAATATTCCTCATGCCTTGGACCTCCTGTTCATGTTCTGGAAAATTCTGTGTCTCCTGTTCAGATTCTGGGATGTTCTCCACCTCCCATTTCTGCTCTCATGTGTTGCAATAGGAGACCAGCTGGGGAGAAGCTGTGAATGACATCATCCTTCATTCACGTCTACAGCGTGATCCACCCTCTCCCCACAGAGCTGATATGAGTTTATGGTAATCTAGTCTTACAGGAATCAGACTCTTTCTCTGTCTCTCTCTCTCTCTCTCTCTTTCTTTCTTTCTCCCTATCTGTCTATCTGTCTATCTCTCACTCATTACAGCAGCTGGTTTGGAGCGTTTGCAGATGGAAATTTCAGGTGATAAACTTTGCATCAGGCAGTGATTTGTAATAATTGGGAACAGACTCTATTACTGAACTCGGCACCTGCAGCTCTCTCTCTCTCTCTCTCTCTCTCTCTCTCTCTCTCTTTCTCTCTCTGTCTCTCTCTCTCTCTCTCTCTCTTCATCTCCCTTTCTCAGGACAACATTTAAATGAAAATCAGTAAATTCACGATGATCTACGTTCCCTCCAGAAGCTTAGTTAAATGTAGGGGTGAGTCTTGATTCCTCTCAGTGGTTGCTCTTCGTGTTCTTAGTGAGACTATTTCTTTCAAATCTTGGTTTTCCTCATCCCTCATGTTGTTAGGGATGTTCTATTGAGTCTTAGTTCCTCTAATTGACTGTTCTTCATGTTCTTACCAAGTTTTTTCTTTCAAATGTTGAGTTCTCTTAGAGATTCTTTCTCATGCTCTCAGGTAGTTCTTTTGTAGACTTGGTTCCTCTCAGTGTTTCTTTCTTGCGTCATGAGTGGTTTTCCATGCTCTTGTAGAGTTTTTCCATTTGATTCTTGGTCCCTCTCTGTATTTGTTGGCAAGGGGGAATTGGAGCTCCCCTTGAATAAGCAAATGTTGGTCCAAGGTGGTTTTCCCTGCAAAATCCAATCTCAGTAGGGTCTCCCTAAGAAGGAACACTGGGATTGGTTAGACTTCTCTTTGCACCTATATGACGGTCCAGCACCTCACAACCCATCCTCAGTTTGCACCCTGGAGTTACACTTAGTGGAATGTTTTATACATCATAGCACATGATATTCACAATGTAAAAATGTGGCGATATCACATGCATTCAGTTCATTATGCCATCTATTTCACTGTTTGAGCACCAGTAATATATTTAAGTCAATTCTGCAGCCACACTCGTTAACCTCCATAGTAGCCTCACAGCTACTTTTGGCAATACTGGATTTTAGTTTAAAATGAATACAGAGAAGTATGTGCAGGTATAAAAATGTATACATGTGCATTCATTTAAGTTGTCAAACCATAAACCTAATATCCCTACAATCTGTCCAGAATAATAACATTTGCTTGATTTCTGTTCTGTAGGATCCCGTTGGACGTAGACCCGCTCACAGTCTTTGCCTCTCTTTCTCCTGAGGGTGTGCTGATTATCGAGTCACGGCAGACCCCTCCATACTACCTCTACAGCAGCGAACCCCCCACAAAACCCACAGATGAGCCTCAAGCCGAACCACAGGATGCCACCATGGCTTAGAACGTTGCCCGGCAGCCCTCAGTCCAGCAAGTCCACAGCATGAAGTCTACATGGGGCTCCCGGCAAACCCCTGCTGCAACTTGAAACACTTGCTTTAACGTTATGACTAATTAGTCGTTCCTACACTGTGCTCCTGGAGACGTGCCTTCTCTAGAGTTTCATTACCAATTAAGAAGTCATCTAACCCAGCAAGAGTTTGGATCAAATACATGTGGACCTCAAAGACATACATTATCTAAAACCCTCCTGATTTGCTCATCTTCACTCAAGGTGCTTTCATCAGTTCATTTTGCTTAGAGATCCGCAGCTGCCTGGAGAGATCAAATGTGTGAAGATGTGTCACTACAGAATGTAAATATTAAAGGTGTAGTTCACTCCAAAGTCATATTTATCTGTTTTGCTGAGATGCCTCACCTTTTGACAAAATTTGCCATTTTAATTTCAAAATATACAGTCATGTCAGAATATTATGATCACCCATGGTTTGGCCCGGATGCTACATGATCCTGCACATATAAGTAAGTGAGAACACTGGTCAGTTGTAGCATATTGTAAAATCATGATCATGGACAGAGGACGTGAGGATCTCAATCTGAGTAGGGTCCCATATGCAGGGGTTGGTTAGCTCGATTTGCTCCTATGTGGCAGTCCAGGACCTCTCAACCCTCCTCAGGTTGCAGGAGTTTTATACATCATGGCGCTTGACGTCACAATTGAAGAACGTAGCAATATCACGTGCATTCGGCTCATTATGCCATCTATTGCAGTGTTTTACCACTAGATTTTGTAATCTATTTACATTACATTAGTTAAACAGCAGCATGCATCCCACCTTTCTGCAGCCACGCTCTCTAACATCCGATAAGTCAGTTGTTTAAAAATGTATACATGTGCCTTGTTTTGCATTGTTAACAAAGGAATGTCTTTCATTACTTTTCTTCAGGCGTTATTTAAAATATTAAAAGTTTAGAATGAACGGATGTCCAAAAGGGCATGATAATAATACCAGGTGAAGCATGGTGGTGGTAGTATATCAGAGGCCCTTTACTTTGTGGTATGATCTAGTGCCAATGAACTGAGAGTGAACTTCTTTGAGTGCCTAACACTAGCATAACCCTGGTTCTCCACGGACCGTTGATGAACTCCGTCAAGTTGTACAGAGCAATTAATGTGCCACAGTGGACCAGTTAACCTCTATAATGAACACAACAAGCAACAAGGAAAGTGTCACCATTAAGTTATTCTCACTATTGGGTAGGTGCTCATAATGTTCTGATATATTCTACAAAGTCATTAGTGACTTATTTATCTTTTCAGTGCTGCTTTTTTCTCCAAATCAATACAATACCGCAGAGCAGGGCGGGTCTTCAACGAATGCTCGTCAATCTCGTGAGCTCGTCGATCTCGATCTCGTGACAGCCCTGACATGTTCACCACTGGGAACCCACCCAATCTTTATCCTTTTACCTGTTTGCATCCCTGATCTTTATGCTAACCTCAGCTGCAAATGTTCCTGTTTAGTTTGGAAGCTGCGAGGCTAAAGTTCTAGTAAAATGACTCAATAGTCACCTAAATAGAACATACAAATTTCAAAGACATCAAACCTCATCCAGATGTTAATGAAGGTCTCACAATCTAGTGGATGTGTTTAAGGCTGTGACGTTGGTGGAAATATGACTTCTGATTGAAGCACTAAGTGAAATAAATTTATAAAGTTATAATAAATAATATTACAGTCATCTCAGAAGGGAAGATATGTGATTAAATATAATTGCCAAGCTGTCAATTGAAGACAAATCCAGATGTTGGTGTGATTTATTTTGGGTGGCCAGCATTACTAGAGAAGTTGTAGGACAGGGTAGAGCTTTCAGATACAATTCAGATCAGATAAAATGTAAAATATTGAAAAAAATATGTTGGGCGTATGTGGATAATGCAGTAAATTCAATTTGTCCAGTGAGTTTTTATGACTGAAGGCCTGACTAATAGATTTTATGCTTTATTTTTATTTCTTAGTATTTTTTCCTTCTTTTTTGCCTTTTTTAAAAAATCCTATGTCTTGTGAAGATAAGTGAAAGTGTTTTATAGCTAAATTGATTACTAGTTTCATGTTTTCCTGCAAAGATTTGTATTTTATCATTTTATGTTTTAATAATGCTCAAGTCACTGTAAATATACAGTTTGTAACTAATTTTGGAAAATGCAAAAATAAAATGTCTTACTAAAATTGTCTCCTTTGTCATTTACTTTTGTTTATAATTGAATTCAAAAAGTTAAACTCATACATTTTATATTCATTACACATAAAGTGACGCATTTCAAATCATGTGGATGTCTGACACAGCTCATGAGTTGACCAATCAAACACAGCCATTTCATTTGTAAATCAGCTTCTAGACTCTGAGAGACACACAATCCGAGGTGTCTGAAGTCCAGTGTACAGCTTCTGTGATGGTTTGAGGTGCTGCCGTTGGTACACTGTGTTTAGTCCAAAGTCTACACCTACCAGGAGATTTTAGAGCACTTCATGCTTCCATCTGCTGACAAGCTTTATATACAAAAATGCCCAGCAGCTGCCCACAGTGCCAACACTACTACTGACATCATATTACTGTGACTGAGCTATAAGTCATGGTGATCAACATTAAAACAAAAAAAAAGTCTCTTTATGTGTAATAAATATAAAATTTGAGTTTACCTTTTTGAATTAAATTGTGAACACAAGTGAACTTTTTAATTTTGTTCTTATTTTTTGATGCACAAAAGAAAGAACAAATGAAAAAAAAATGTAAATTTCAAAACTAACTTGGAGCCAGTGGCCCCTTTCTTGTCTATTGTCCAGGGCCTCAAAATCGCTGTATATAACTAATTTTGAGACTAATCTCCCCCCCCACACTGTCCTCCTTCAAATTTGTGTCTTTTGTTGGCCTCAGTTTGAAACGAGTGGGCTGCATTTTGGGAGCTCGTCCAGGGGAGTTGTGGGTAATTGGGTGACGGATTAGTGCGGAGCTTATTCAGAACGTCTTGGCTCGCGCTCAATCCTATCGACGTGTGGATGGTGGGAAAGCGTTGGAGGAAAGTCTTCTTCCTCTGCTTAACTGACCGATTCGCCCACTCTGCGGTCCCTCGCCAGCTTACTCAAAGCTCTTCCTGGCACTGTTGTCAGATCTCCTGTGATGGGACTAGGCCTACAGGGCTGGGCTTTCTTTATTGCTTAGTGTGTGAAATGGGGCCAGAGAGTGATTATGTATTTAGAGATGGAGCACTGTACGGAGGTCCACTGAGTCATAATACAACAGCAAGCGCAACGCCAACAATAGACAATAAGTCAAAAACAACAGAAATTGATCATCTCCAAACTTCTGCAGTACACTAATCTAGTGTGGATATTTACAAAAAGCCTTATTATACTGAAACAACTATACACTTACGCATCATGAAAAAGCTCCCTGTTCCTGAGGTAGTATGACTACATTTAGCTACAGAACTTTTATTCATATTTATAGTTCACAGTAAGTCATGTTGTGCCCTAAATCACATCTACTAGTTTGTGAGACTTTCATTAAGATCTCAGATCTCATCATTCTTTAAGAAGATGGTTGAGAGATGTATTTTTTCCCCAATTATTACCCAATTATTAGACCATTTGGATATTTGTTAGTTGAGTAAGCATTTGATTTTTAATTTTGGGCTAAATATAGTGTGGGAGCATCAGTGGTTATGTGTCGTTTAATGCATGAATATATTTCAGCACCATCTAAGACCACTAGATGGCAGCTGCACTAGGTGATAGATCAAGTATTTGTTCACAACCAGCAGGTTGTGGTGGCCTAGCATGTGTTAAGCTAACTGGTAGCATTTGGTTTCATAGTAAGGGATGGTACAGGCTGTAACAAAGCTTCTAAAGAAAATATGGGTAGTTGGCATGAAAAGGGATGAGGAGCCTGCTCTGGTTTTGCATGACATGTGGGTAATATTAGGTCAATATTGTTGTGTTTATTTCTATTTGTTATCAAAACCGATTAGCTCCAATTGTAGCAACCCATAGGCTAGTTAATTTCAGTGATATTTCTTGCTGTGATTTGCCAGGGTTTTATGACCAAAAAGATCTTCCTAACTTAGTAATATTTGTATGAACAAAGTGTACAGAGAAACAGATGTATTACTGCTTGTACAAAGTAAATGCACTGTATATGGTCAGTGGAGTCTATATATAGTCAACAAGTGTAGACCCAGTGTGGGCAGTAAGTGTTGACTTGCTCAGAACAATACTGGTGTTGTTTGAGAGAAGATTCACTGATGAGGTACTCAGGTGACTACTGACTTCTAGTGTTTTGTTAGCCTTGAAACTCTAAAAGCAAAACTTGGACTCCAAGCATGTCTCAACTGAAACCTCCACCAGAAGTGCATACATTTCTAGATATAACACAAGCATCATGATTTCATGTGCTGTGGCTTTATTAGTGCTTTAAAGTTGCATGTTACAGCAGATTGGTTTCCTCAGATAACACTCATGGACAGTTAACTGATGAACTAGCTTGAGTCAGAAGTGAGCGTGGGGTCTTTCTCTCAACCCAAAGACAGAGCTTCATCTACTTGCTCTTCAGCAGCTTTGGTTGGACTTCCACTTGAGTTTGCACGATGCCGGGTCGCTCATCGTCAGCAAGTTGTGCATCCTCCTCACCCACAGGTTTCTGGAGATGTTCATCCTGCACCACCTCCTGCTGGGATGTTATGGTGTCTGGAGTCTGAGGAGCTTCGGGTTGCTCCACAAGTTGGACCAGATCTTCTCCCTCATCTTTCTGGAGCTGTATCTCTTGCACCACTTCCTGCCGGGTGTCTGGAGATGCAGCCTCAGGCTCTTCCACTGCTACTTGCACTTCCCCAGCATCCTCAGTCTTCTCTTCAGAGATCTCCTCCTTTTTTAGCAACACTTCCAGCTGTGGGCTCACCTCACTTGGCTTGTCTTCCTGTTGGTCCTCAGTAGCACCGCTGGGGATCAGTTCCTGTTCTCCTTCAATGCGGGGAGCTGAAAAACACAATAAGGAAAGAGCTTAACTCTACTTGTGCCTACATTCATTGTACATTTTAGCTTCACTGATCATACAGGTGCACTTTGTAGTTCTTCAATTACATACTGAAGTCCATCTGTTTCTGTATAGTATATCCTGCTCTTTAATAGTCAGGAACCCCACAGAGCTGGTAGATAATTCTCAGTGACACTGACATGGTGGTGGTGTGAACCTGTTCTGAACAAAGTGCACTTATATGCTCAGTGGAGAATGGACCATGAGTGCAGATACATGGTGGACAGTAAGTAAATTCATCATTCTTCATTATGCCGAGTCAAGTGTCTTATGGATGGATGGAAGGAAAGTGTTAAGTAAATAGATAGATATAGTAGATAGATAGACAGTCAGACAGACAGACAGACAGACAGACAGACAGACAGACAGATAGATAGATAGATAGATAGATAGATAGATAGATAGATTTACTACCTTTGAATGGAAATTATAGAGAATGACTGTGATGTTTTAGAGCTATGTTGACAACGATGGAGTTAAGAAGAAGAGGTAATTCTACAGCTGAGACCTGGCCTTGGCTTTAATAGCTCAGCAAGTCAATCACCTGTGGGATGAAGCCTGTCATCGTAGCCGTCCTGCTGTTCTACAGCTTCCCCCTCAGTCTTTTCTTGCAGGCCTGGACGGATGGTCGGCTGAGCAGCATCGCTCTCGGCTGATGAGATCTCGTCTCCTTCGGCGATCTCACCACGCGGCATGTCGTCTTCTTGCTCGTCTTCAAGGGTTGGCGCCTCCACCTGTGGCATAAATGCAAAATGATTTTCCAGATTAAAATGCCACTTGAAGACCTCCGAAATGCCAACGGCACTACACTGTGCAATGATGAATTTTCCAGGGTTGTTGGCGGGGAAAAGGCCAGCAGTCCCTCCAAGGGTGAAGCCCAGTGCCATTTAATCACTTTGTTGGTTATTAGAACAATTATGAGGCTGGTAATTGGTGAAAGAAAGGAGGCCGATTAATTTATAAACTGCTACACAGATTCAGACATCTCACTTTTACAGCAGAATTGAGGAGCGCACACCTCTAATTATTTCTCAAGTCCCTTCGGCTCGAATAGAAACGCACATTTTGCCTTTCCAGCCAATTAACTGGCACAGCTCCACTCTGCTGCAGATTGACTCGAGGAATGAAGAATTCCTGCATCACATAAATAATTGCAATACTTGCATTCTCTCAGTGCAGCAAATGCCTTCTGTCTTATTTTTCTGAACACCTGGACTCTCTCTGGAGTCTTCCTCGCATTACAAGAACTCATAATTGGACTCTTATTTTTTTCCGGAGGCAACAAAACAAGTGATCGCTGCTGGACTGCAAAACAGAACTAAACACTGCCAGTTTGTTATCATACATCGACTGGCATATGAATTTATGTAGCAGGGCATAGGGATGCAGTCAAGACCCCCTTTGTCAAGTCCAAGACAAGACTGAGTCATGTTGAAACACCACTTCTAATAAACATATTCAAGTTGATCCCTGTAGAGAAGTACTACCAGTAGAATACGACTACACATAAACCTGTTGGTACCATACCTAATGCCAGGCATAGGCTAGAGGGGTACAAACACCCCCCCCCCCCCTTCGACCTTGTGGAACTGTGTTCTCGACCACATTCAATGCTTTTAGGATGAGTTGGGACATATTGACAAAACACAGAATAATATGAATCCACATGTAACCCAGTGCACTCACACACACATAGGGAGGCAGTGAGCACACTTGCCCTAAGCGGTGGGCAGCCATATCTATGGTGCCTGGAGAGCAGTTAGGGGTTAGCTGCTTTGCTCGAGGGCACTTCTCCTGACCTCACTGATGCTCTTGTGGCTGAATGCAACTAAATCCTCACAGCGATGCTCCTAAATCTAAGAAACAGTTTAGTGATCTTCCTGATCAATCACACCTGATTCAGGTCAGCAGGTTTAATTGTAGTATAAGAGCAGAGCAGAGAAATCACCAAACTGTCCAGGAAACCAGGACTGGAGTTTAAAACACATGCTGTAGACTGTGGGCTCCGTTCAGCTTGGGAAGGATTTTTATTGTTTCTTTTCAATTATTGTTTTTTTCCCTCCACATAATGCTCAGGTAGAATATGGAGTGCAAGATCTTTATGCAGACCAAATAGATTATTAAGTGGTTCTTCTAAAACATTAATGTATGTTGGTTTGTGATTGGTGGTTTTTGGTGGATTTGTGCACTAGGACACTGAAAAAAAGCCAAATATCTCAGATATTTCTATCAGACAGGACTTAAATGATCAGGCAAGTGCTATGTTATTTAAAAGCAGGGTTGCCAGATCCCAAAATAAAGCCCAGCACATTGTCTGCCAGAACGCTGCCCTACACAAGCAGAAACCTGCCCAAAATCTAATAAATAAAAATAATATCAAATAATATATAATGCTCTTTGAAGAGCTCGGATTTTAGGAGTTTCTTGAACCCAGTGAGGGATACCTCTGCTCTAGTGTTTTATATATATATATATATATATATA
>BRDA01005277.1:1332-11737 GCA_036984385.1 Crenuchus spilurus
GTCCATAAACAACCTCAATAAACACTATTAATCACTAGAATAGGAGATATTAGTCTATAAACAACCTCAATAAACACTATTAATCACTAGGATAGAAGATATTAGTCTATAAACAACCTCAATAAACACTATTAATCACTAGAATAGGAGATATTAACCCATAAACAATCTCAATAAACACTGTTAATCACTAGAATAGGAGATATTAGCCCATAAACAACCTCAATAAACACTATTAATCACAAGAATAGGATATATTAGTTCATAAACAACCTCAATAAACACTATTAATCACTAGAAAAGGAGATATTAGTCCATAAACAACCTCAATAAACACTATTAATCACTAGAATAGGAGATATTAGTCCATAAACAACCTCAAAAAACACTATTAATCACTAGAATATGAGATTCTAGTCCATAAACATCCTCAATAAACACTAATAATCACTAGAATGAGATATTAGTCTATAAACAACCTAATTAAACTATTGATCAGTATATAAAGAGATTGTCATGCCCCCATGCCACAGCCCCCGGGCCACATCTCTTATGTGTATTTATTCCTCTTATTTTTGTCCTTTTCTCGCCTGTTTTCTGCCATGTTTTCTGTTTGTTTAAGTGTTCACATGATTGGTCCTGTCACCAACTTCCTGTGACGTCATGTAATCACCCCAGTCTGGTGTCTTGTTAGCCCTCACTTTGCTGTGTGTATAGAGTAACCCTCCCTGTGTTTGCCAGTTTTTGTCCGTCATTGATTGCAATTGAATGCAAGTACCTGTCAGTAGATTTTGTCTCAGTGCTTAGTTTATGTTTTGTGCATAATACATACCTGCCGTTTTGGCTCCCTTAGCTTCCTTGTTTCTCCTCCACAGCTCTGGAAGGTTACAGAGATATTTGTCTATAAACAATCTCAATAAACACTATTAATCACTAAAATAGGATATATTAGCATTGTTTTCTTTGTAAAAGAGAAAAGTTGTTCTTGTTCAACATTAGTGAAATAAGTGTTACAACAGAAATTCTAGCTAAAGTACATTTACAGTATAATGCTTTGTCCCATGATGCATTGTGTGAAGTACAGTTGTGCTCAAAACTTTACATACTCCAGCAGAATTTGTTTTCTTGGCCTTTTTTCCAGAGAATATGAATGATAACACACAAAAAAGTTTCCACTCATGGTTAGCAGTTGGGTGAAGCCATTTATTGATAACCGACTATGTTTTCACTTTTTAAATCATAATGATAACCGAACACATCCAAATGACCCTGATCAAAAGTTCACATACCCCAGTTCTTAATACTGTGTATTGCCCCCTCTAACATCAATAGTCACGATTCCATTCCAGTTTTGCGCAAAACTTTATCGATATTCTGTTTTGTCGAAAAAACAATTTCACAAAACAAGTTTCGCAATGGCGGTGTTTCCATTAAATGTGAAATACTTTTATAAAATCACACGTGAATGTTTGTTCTCGCGATAAGTCATTACAAACATGGCGGCAGTGGATGTAAACACATACTTCAGCTTTATACATACTGCTACCACGGCACTAGCGCTCATCATCAGCCATCAGAGGAGACGGCGACTTATCGAGGCTTTGGAGCGACAAGCCCCTTATACTTGGGAGCGGCTACGTATGCGGCGTTTTTGGGAAACTGTAGTCGATGGTTTTACAGAAGAGCTGTGGATTCAACATTTTAGAATGACACACTCAGCTTTTAATGAACTTTGTGATGCTGTGAGATCTCTAGTGGAGCAGCTGCACATTGTCCAAGGATTCTCCTCGTTATTCCAAATATGCCGCGTCATCTTCATCCTTTCTGTTGTTGTCTTCTTCTTCATCGTCTTTTTCGCCAATAGAAACGTCCGGTTGTTGATCACGTGACTCCCTTGATGTGAAAAAAGTCAGTTCGAGTGTTTCCATTACACTTTTGCAATATAAACCAATTTCGATACGACTGGAAAACCACCTCATCTTGGCGCAAAAGACTTTTATCAAAAAACCTGAGTTTTTTCGAAATTGTCGTGTTTCCATTAAACACATTTTTATTCGCAATTCTAATTTGTGATATTTCATGGTCAATGGAAATGCGACTATTGACAGCTTAAAGTCTTTTGTGGTAGTTGATGAGGCTTTTAATTTTCTCAAATGGTAAAGCTGCCCATTCTTCTTGGCAAAAAGCCTCCAGTTCCTGTAAATTCTTGGGCCATCTTGCATGAACTGCACGCTTGAGATCTCCCCAGAGTAGCTTAATGATATTGAGGTCAGCAGACTGAGGTGGCCACTCCAGAACCTTCAATTTGTTCTGCTGTAGCCAATGACAGGTTGACTTGGCCTTGTGTTTTGGGTTGTTGTCATGTTGGAACGTCCAAGTTCATCCCATGCACAGCTTTATGGTTGTGGCCAAAAAGTTCAATTTTTGTCTCATCACTCCAAATTAACTTGTTCCAGAAGTTTTGAGGCTTGTCTCTCTGCTGTTTGGCATATTGTAGGCGAGATACTTTTTGGCATTTGTGAAGTATTGGCTTTCTTCTGGCAACTCGACCATGCAGCCCATTTTTCTTCAAGTGCCTCCTTAATGTGCATCTTGAAACAGCCACACCGCTAGTTTTTTAGAGTTCTGTATTTCAGCTGATGTTATTTGTGGGTTTTTCTTTGCATCCCAAAACAATTTCCCTGGGGGTTTTGCCTGAAATTTTTGTAGGTCTACCTGACCATGGTTTGGGTTTTAAAGAGCCCTTGATTTTCCATTTGTTAATCACAGTTTGAACACTGCTAACTGGCATTATCAATTCCTTGGATATCTTTTGTATTGCTTTCCAGGTTTATACAGTTCAACTACCTTTTCCCGTTGATGTGTTGACTATTCTTTTGCTTTCCCTATGACTCACAATCCAAAAACATCAGTGGCTGGATGAAAGAGTCTGTCTGAATCCCAGAAACCCACTCAGCTTTTGTGCACAGACACTGATTACTAATGAGTCACAGGTATTACCTTTAGTAGCCATTCAAAACCATTTGTGTCAACGTCTGTGCATGTTATCAAACCAAAATCACCAGGGTATGTGAACTTTTGATCAGGGTCATTTGGATGTTTTTGGTTGTCATTATGATTTAAAAAGAGAAAACACAGTCATTTGTCAATAAATGGCTTCACCCAACTGCTAACCATGAGTGGAAATTTAAGTGTGTTATCATTCATATTCTCTCAAAAAAGGCAAAGAAAGCAAACGTTCTGCTGGGGTATGTAAACTTTTAAGCACAACTGTATGTAATAAACTTCCAGTTTACACAGCTGTCAACATGAGAGACACTAAAACTGAACTAAAATTGGTGACACTGTCCTTCCTCACTTTACATTAATCAATAAACGACACTTTGAGCTGTCAAACTGAGCCAGACTCTAGACAGCCCTCATTTACAGTCCCACTAAAGTCTCATTAAGATACTTACGTGAAAATAAATGATCAGAAACTTCAGGTTCAGGTGCGCTGGGGAAATCATCAAGTTTCAGTTTATTGTAAAGATGTTCATCTGCCACTTTTATTTTTCCTAACATGATTTCACTTGCACGAGCACCTTTCTTAATAACACTGTCAATCAGTTTGCGAGCCTTATCTGCCCGGGCTGGATTTTCCTCATTGATGGATTCAGCTTCTTCCTCATTTAATACTCTTTCCTTCTTCAGCTCATCCAGGAGCTGTTTGATGACAGTCGGTGTCAAACCATCCTTTATCTCAATTCTGGAATCTTTAAGCACGTTGTCTATTGACAAGAAATACAGCAAGTTACAAACCAGGACTACAACACTCAATTGCATCTGACAGCATCTGATCATTACTGGATGAATATACTGACTAAATTATGGTCCATCACTAGGATAGTCAAAGAGTAGATAGAAAGAATGGTTCACTTAGAAATCTTAAGCTTCCTTAATCACTTTACATGTTTAAGGTGGTAAAAACTTCAGGCTCCTGCAGATGGCGCTGCACGAGGATGATCAGGGTGCAGGGTGTGTGAAGGGATTCATAGATGTAGAAGAGGTGCAGTGAATGTCTCAGATGTTAATGATAAAGGAGTGATTGTATTTGGGGGTTAAAGTTCAGAGTGTGAAGGAAGTACAGTAGCTGAATTTGCCGGTGTTTGGAAGTGTACGGTCATACAGGTCTACCAGTGGTGGTAACAATCCTCAGAACTCCTCAGAACTGAAGGTCTCTTGCTCCAGTCTGCTCCATATGTTGATGGTCTGCAGATCTCTGTGGAGAGTTCTTTCTGAAACTGGTTGTGAAGGATCTGCGTTGACTTCTAGGAGCAGTTCTTACTTGGAAGTGAAGTGATTTTCATTCACAAGCTGTGAAACCCACCAGTGGTCCCACCAGTGGTCCATCAGTTTCCTCTTCCAGCCACAACTCTTAAGGAGAATGTCCTGTAGACTGGGCAGTGGTGGCTTTTGATATGGGCAGTTGCCCCGCCCTCGCCCTCAAAAAAATAAAACACATTATTTCAAATAGCCTGTCTTTTTAATATAGCCTGGGAGGGAGGGAGGGGCAGAGAGAGAGGGGTTAATCACCCAGGGCACCAAACAGGCTTACCAAACACCCCTGAGACTAGGATTGTTACCACTTCTGGTAGACCCGTATGACTGTACGCTTCCAAACACCTGCAAATTCAGCTACTTCCTTCACACTCTGACCTTTAATACCCAAATACAGTCACTCCTTTATCATTAATGTCAGCTTTGCGACCATTTTCCACACATTGAATGAGACATTCACTGAACTGTACCACCTCATCACACACCTTGCAGGTATTTATAGACTGATCATCCTCACGCAGTGCCATCTGCAGGAAACTGAACAGAGCTGGCGCTAGGCATGTGGGTGCATTTGCCCTCCGCAGTGCATGATTCGCGTAGGCAGAACCCGATCCTGAGCCGGCCCTGATCCTGAATATACTGCCACCTTAAACAGGCAAGTTTAGGACTAATTACTTATATGCATGTCCACTATCAGGCAAGATGTGTTTGGAGTCCAAATTTTGCTTCTTGGAGCTATAAGACACTGGAACTCATACAAAACATCTTCCAAAATCCAAGTCAACTTTATAATGCACAGGATGTCTGTAGTATTTGATTTTTGGCACAGGATAAGATATGACAGATGGTGGGGGCTACTCAATTCACGCATGGGCATTGTTACGTGCCCTGCATGTTTCTGTTGCTTCTGCTCCAGTCATCAGTGGGCACCCCCTCTTCGTGCATTGGCTCTACTTTGGGTTCTCTAGCATCTTGCATTTGGAACACCAGCGTATTTAATGACATCACAGCCCAGCCTGCACTCAACCAGCTGACGTAGCCAGTTCAATACTTTTTAATTCTGATTTGTGTATTCACTGAAAGATATATGAATTAAAATATTTTATAATGACTTTACATTTAATAGAGCAAAATGTGTGTTTATATAAAAGGCGATTGTTGGGAAATAATCGCAGGTGTAGTTTGTGAGGAAAATGGAGCGGGTGGTCGCTGCAGTTGCTGCTGGTATGGTTTACCTTCAAGCCGAGGAGGAAGCAGCACAACTAAGGAGGAGAGCAAGGATGAAGATGAGGGAGAGGAAGAAGAGACGTGCACTGATTGGCTTGCATTCTTGGCTCAGTACATTTCTCTTTTTTTCTTGTGTTTGTAATCCGAGCTATAGAGAAATGGTCTATATTCCAATATTCCAAAGCACACAGTGGACTGTTTACCATGTTTGTATAACTCCTGTTTCAGTAAAAAATACACATTTAAGAAAACAAAAAAAATGGATATTTCCTATATATCTAGTTTTATACAAAATGTATTTTAGATAAAAGGATACGTCTAAAAGAAATAATTTTGGTATCTTTTCTTCTGCCATTGCCTCCGTTGAGAAATGCATTCTGGGATATTTCGCCGCACCAAAGCGAGAACACATCCGAGTATTATCAGCGAACTTGCCTTTATGCCTACTTTGATTTGGAACCGTAATTGGGCTGAGAGTGATGACGTTTCACAAGTACACAAGTCCGCATATTGAGAGAGAGACTGAGAGGTCTGATGTAGCAAAATCTAGAGGCTCAGAACTAGGCAGTTATAAGCTGCAGTTGGATTGTATCTGAGATGATGGTTAAGTAGATGTGTAGAGACGGTTACACTGTGTTTGTATTATGCATTTTACTTCCTTTATTGTAGAGTTGGTTATAGTTCCTCCCATAGGTAGTAGAGAGAATACCTAAATACTATCTGGGTGCTTTTAGGACACTGCTTTGGGCCAGGAAATTGGGATCCCCATACATTCCCTCACGTAGGAATTAAATGGTAGGCACACTAGTTTAGGGGCAGGTGTTATGCATGTATTTTGGGTAGCTTAGGAGGAGGATAGGCAGTTTAGTGTTGGTTATGTTTATTTCTTTGACACTGTCCATCGCCCTCTGTAGTTGTCCATCATCTTCATCGCCTTCTGTCAGTTGTCTTATAAGTCTTTGTTATTAGTCACATTGTTATTCTGAGAGTGAACTCAGTAAACCACTCTTGCATTTACACTCTATGTGGTTGTTTAGTGTCCTTCTTCCTCCACCACTCTGTTATAGTGTCCCCCCCTCTCATACTACTATACGCCATTACACGGCACAGTGGTTTAGTGGTTAGCGCGTTCGCCTCTCAGCTCTGAGGTCTTGGGTTCGAGTCCACATCTGAGCGTAGTTTCCATGTTCTCCCCGTGTCGGTGTGGGTTTCCTCCGGGGACTCCGGTTTCCTCCCACAGTCCAAAAACATGGAGATCAGGTGAATTGGCTGCTCTAAAATTACCCTGGTGTGTATGTGTGTATGTATGTTTGCCCAGATATGGTTGGCACTCTGTCCTGGGTGATTCCCCCTAGTGCTCAATGCAGTCCTCCAGGTGGACGGTCGCTTCCGGTTGAGAGTACGCTGTGCGCGATTGGCTGCCGCTTCTCACCGGTGTGTGTGATTGAGTGTGTGTAAATGGAGTGTGTTGATTGTAAAGCGTTAGAATTAATTAGAAATTAATCATCAGAAATTAACACCCTTCTACCTGCACAGACAGGTATATTTAATCCACATTTCATCACCAGATCTTCATTAATGTTGAAGTTATTTGCGGCTGTTTGGTTAAAGAAGAAAATGGGACAACCCTGTATTAGGACATAAAGTACAGCAACAGCTTGCAGAACTATAAGAATACCCAGTTAGAAGTAACAGTTAGAAGAAGATCTTCCTACAGCAGGGGTCACCAACTAAAATTAACCGAGGTCCAAATTTAAAAATGTACCACAAGCAAGGGTCCGGAACATCAAATTTTATTTTATTTTTAGCAACACAGCAATTATACATAAAGACGGCACTTTTAGCATTTTTAAATACTGTTATGGGATTCAAATTAAATTAAAATATCTTTAGTTTTTAGTTTGGTTTGCAGTGAAATCAAAATAAAGTGCTTTTCTTTTAAACGTATTTCACCTATAATAAAACTTCTCAACATAAATCTAAAATAAAGTACTTGTCTTACAAAGCGTGTTGTGCTTGATATTACTGCTTTTGATGATGGCGACAGTCTCTGAACAAATGAGACATATAGGTTTCGTCCTGCCGTCTGGTAGAACGAACAAGTACTTATCAGTTCTTTCCGATTTAAAAGTCCTATTTTCTGTGTCCACCTTCTCTTATTTTTGAGCATGCCATACTCTTTTTGTTCTCCTTATCTTCCTTTCTGTTCTCTCTGCTGTTCCATGCGTATGTGTCTCACTCGGACCAAAGCCAGTGGCTGTGCATATTGTCTTCCGCATGTGAGCAGATGGGCGGATTTGATTGGCTGAATTGCACCACGTGTGGCGTTCTGTTTTACCGTAATGGTTGGATTATTTGCACTCATTAGAATAGAAATAAGCCGAGTTAATCAGGAATGAGATTGGGTCCGGACAGGACGGCATTCGGGTCCGGATCCGGACCGCGGTCCGCCTGTTGGTGACCTCTGTCCTACAGTATTACATTCCTAAAATACACACACTTCCTTTTGAGTCAGGCTTCCTGGCAGTTAGAAGCATCCTGTTCTCTTGGGAGGTTTGAGTTTTGGACATGTACAGATGTACTCACACTGTATGTCATCCTGACTGACACTGATATTATCTCTCTTTATCAGGAGATGATGCCATATTAGGTTCTATTATAAAAGGATCCTCTTCTTTCAGTAAAGCAGAACACAGACAACTTATGACTCTTATCTTTCTTAGTAGTTAACGTTCTGCTCTCGGAGTGCTCGTAAGACCCTTCCACAAGGACGCCAGTTGGCAGTACATCAAAATGACTAAAAATGAAACTGAAAGCTTCTTCCAGCACAAGGAGTAGTGAGAAGAAAGTCCTTTTTCACTTGATTTTGTCTCTATTCTGTCTATTTGTGTTGGATTAATATAATCTCAGGCTACTTCTACAGCTGGTTTTACTAAAGGTCAAAGTCTCCTTAACTACCACCAGTGGTCAGCAACTTTTCTGCCCCAGAACTCTCAGCACACATTAGCTGTTAGAGCGGTGAGGAGAGACCCAGCCAGTTTATGAAGATGGAAATGATTAGCTAGGACATCATGGTAACGATGGAAGCAGCATTTGGATTCCAGACATGCCTCGGCTGTTTAAGTTGAAAATAAGACTTTATAGAAGGTTTGATTCAAATGATATCTCAATTTTACCAAATCATTAATATAAGATCACAAGTCTCTGTATATTAGAGCTTACTTTTGACATCCCATCAATAACGTACATCATTCTTTATTTCTGTGTAATCAGTATCCAAACATGTCAGTATTTACTTACCAGCCATCTCTGTTCTGTTATTTTAAGTTAAAGAGGAAGAACTTGACTGAAGAATGTCCAAAATCAACGTCTGCTGGCTACTAACTCTGAAAGCGAGTGAGACCCGTTCAAGGAAGTTCAGCTTTGACTAAGAACAGATGTGTAAAAAAAAAAAAAAACCACAACCAACCTACAAACCCTCTCTCTCCCCCCACACAGGAAATGTGTAATTTTAAAGCCACTATCTCTATATTCTTTCTTTGCAAGCCCTGAAGTGCCTGGTAAGTGTCTTTTAAGTCATACTGTCTTAAATGTAATAAAAAACTAAATATATGCATGTCAAACGTGAAAAAGTAAAAATCTGATACATTTCTACTAGGAGTGAAGCACTTTTTTTTACTTTATATTCACTAAATATCCTTTTTTGGTTGTTTAATTTCGTTAGGTTTGGTGACAGCAGTTGTACAACCTCTATCATTTAGAAAAAAAAATACAATTATAATCTTTTTTTTTATGTAGAAATAATGCACAGAATAAAATATCCAAATAAGTCAAGTAAATATATACCATGTTTATTTTAAAAAGTATTAGATCATATTACTATATTATATACATATTATGATTTTATAATATATCACAGTTCCAACCCTGTAATCTGATTGGGTGAGAGTTCTAGGAGTGCTGGTATTGACCATAATGGCACTCTGACTGGCACTTTTTAAGTATTACTCCTTGGGTCCCAGCGTGTGTCTGATGGAGCAACTACCTCTTGGAATGTAGATGAATATTTTTCAGTCCCACTTATCTCAAAATCAAACAACATGCAATGATACATAACTGTGGTATAATCACTAATACATTTCAGGGTGGTGCTGTAACCTGAGAAATTGGCTGGTGTACTGATTTGCAGTACTCGGCCTGCACGGCCGCAATGCCATTATCACATTATAGCACTCCCTCTTGTGTATTATTGCTTAATTGACTTTTACACTATGTAAACATGACAATCATTACAAACAAGACCCTATCAAATTTACTGGAGCTTGTCTGTAATTTCACTGATTTTATATGTAGAGATCCTTATTTCACTGCAGTTGTTACAACTTAACTGCATAGAATTTGCTTTGAGTGCAGTCTTGAACCCTACCAACATCTTTCTCACAGTTTAATTTATACAATTCTTTCTCCAACCCAGTGTTGTGCAATGTTCAGTACACACATTTTTTGACCAAATTTTCCGCACAATGTAGCCAATTGACCTACTCATCCCTCATAGCTCTCCCTATCACTTGTAATGACTCTAGGAGGGTGAAGACTAGCACAGGCCTCCTCCGATGCATGCATGTAAAATCAGGCTCCGCCTTTTTTCCAGCTACTGTCAATATGTTGTCAGTGGGCAGCCAATACATTCAGAGAAAAGTGTAGGATCCTCAGCTCTGATACATCAGCTAACGGACACCTGAGCCGGCGGACATTGCATGATAGTTCTCCTAAGATGTTGAATAAACATGGTGAGAGGTTACATCCTTGACGGACTCCTTGTCTTACGCTGAACCATGCTGATGTGTGATCGGCAGTC